>JXSR01S012514.1:42779-55007 GCA_000969725.1 Ophiothrix spiculata
ACTTAGTGGGTTGTGGACTAAATATTGGATGATTTATTACCGGTGAAATGTCAAAATCAACGGTACAAAAGTTTAAGGCAAATAACGTGTAATGTATGGAACTGAGCCTTGCAGCCCTTGTAATAAAAACAGTAGAACCAATTTTGTAAGTACCTCGTACGTACTATTTTGTAGGAAGTGAAGTTTAAAAATGGCCATAACTTGAAAACGGAGCATCTTTTTGCAAAAACTATATACAAATTACAATTTCTCAAGAAATTTATGCTCCAGGTTCCTGAATAAATTAGTGTCTAGATACAGCTTCCTGAAGAGCTGTAAAGGTGTAGACTCCCTGTGGCTTCGAGGGGCTTCGCCCCCTCCACCCCCACCAGGGGCCCCGCCCTTGTGGGGGCCCCTGGACCACTGGTCATGGGCTCGCTACGCTCGCTTCACATTAGGGGGATTTTTCTCAAAGCTCCAATCACACCCCTGAGATTGGGAGGTAACTGACCTATTTGAAAAGTGAAATAATCCATGCACACCATCATCTTGGCCTTTTTCCTTTTGGAAAATGGTCATGTGGGTAAACACAGTGCTATTTTTGCCCATTATAAAGCCAACAATTGCAGATTTTTTTTTGGATAATGCACTTGAATGTGTAACGCATATATTTAGTATTTTACAATATTTTGATATTGTCACATTCTTGAAATACATTTTAAGATATAGTTAAAGGGGCATTGGACAAGTTCAGCATCAACCCCAAACTTTTCCCCAAGTATTTTGAGATTTTTGCATCATTTGAAGTATTAGCAGTAATAATGACAGTATACAAAGTTTCATTGTCAACTTCAAACCCTATATAGCAAAATATTTAGATATTCTTTTATTTTTAATTATCGTTGTCGACAACGATAAATACTGCCCTCTATAATTGAATTTTTAAAATTGGCCTTTTTAGGAGATCTTAAACAAATTCCAGATTTCTTTCGATTTATTTGCAATCTATGTTTTGCAAACAAATCTTTGGATCTTTCTTGATATATAGCATCAATAAATACATTTAAAGAAAAGCCTCATACCCAAGATCAACAAATTAAATAAAATTCAAATTTTTGACTTTTCTGAAGGTTTTGATCCAAATTTCTCCCACATTTGGCAATTGACTGCTTTCTAACATATAAAGTGTAAATCGTCCACAAATAAAATTTCAAAATTTTGTCTGAGGCCCCTTTATTGGAAAGTGGATCACAAGCATACAATGTCAGTTCAGCGGAACTCACAATTCGGATACGTATCCGAATTCGGATACTCCGTATCACTATTCGGATACCTGTATCCGAATTTGGATTAAAAACAGCTGAAACGGGATATCAGCTGAAATTAATATTCAGCTTCGACGCGCACCATACCGGTATGTATAATAGTCAATAACATTATCATCATTTGTCATCTAAATTCTAACAAAGTATTTGCCAAATTATTTTGCCTTCTGTGATAAGAAGCTATCAGGACATGTTACGAAGCTGTTCCGCTGGAATTGCACGGATGAAAATGACATTTCCACAGATACATTTATCATAAATGTAAGAAAGATGATCTACATGTACTTGCCAGCTTGCGCTATCGATTTGTTTCCTGCGCCACGACAGGAGTATCAGAATTCAGATACCCCTCCATATCCTTATTCGGATACGGGTTTCACAATTTGGATACGAAATGTGCGTGGGTGTCCGAATTCGGATACGTATCCGAATTGTGAGTTCCGCCGAACTGATGTGGAACCTCACACGCCTATATGGTATTCAGCTGAGTAAATAATGGTATCTCTAGCTCCACCTTTTTGGTATCTAGCCCCGCCTCCAGTCGCCATTTTGAAATGTTGGTATCAGCCCTGATGAAACTACATGTTACTGATTTCGTAAGTTTCCACCAGGTCATCACATTGTACAGACATATACAAGAAATTTTACTCTACTTGCTTCGTTCTTCGGAAGGCACATAAAGCTGTTGGTCCCATCTGAAGTGTTCCTGACACACTGTCGAATGTAAAAGAACGTCACGGGCTAAGCTACGGCTGTTTGAAATAAGAGTAGGGGAACCTTCCCCGGTACCGTGACAGTATGTCAAAATACGTCATCAACTCTAGGACCAGAGTATCGGCATTTACGTCCTAAATATGGGTCCTGCTGATTATCAAGGTAGAAGTAGAAGTATCAAAATTGGTAACATGTAGATTTCACTTTACATAGGTTTCTCACATCTTAAATCATGCACATACACACTAGGGGGAGCGTGTTGGTGCAGCGGTAGTTCCCTCGCCTTGCATCAATGAGGTCCGGGGTTCGAGTCTCGCACCCGGCGCTCTATGTGCATTTGGTTTTCAGTCCATGCTCGTTTCCGCAGGTTTTTCTCCGGGTACTTCGGTCTTCCTCCTGCATTCAAAACTGAATTTAAAAACATCTTGGAGCCCTGTTGAAAATAAGCTTCCTTTAGCTTATTTGGTACCAAGTATTGTGACCAAGTTGGGTTTTCTTGGCAAAAGCCTAAACAAGGTGAACAAGGTGAATTTTTTTTAATTGTAAGAGATAGCAGATTGCTAGCGGAACAAAATTAACGATATCAGGATGATGACTTTGCTTATTTTTTCTCATTTAAATAAAATACCTGTCCTGGGATTACTGTTCTGTTGTCAATTTAGTAAATTTATCGTCTGGCTACTGAATTTAGTCAGATATCAGAGGGGAAACATGTTAACCTACTGAATAGTGCATTATACACATCGGGAAAAAACATGAAGTTAATAGTCAGATATCAGGGAGGTTAACATGTTTTCCCCTCTGTATTTCATTCCACATACAGCTTTGTTATTTGGTCAATAATTTGCATTCCATTTTGCTCTGGGAATGTGGCAAAATCAATTCACTTGCAGTAAATGTTGATTGCAGTCAAATTCACTCAGCCCTACGAGCCTCAATTGTGTACTGGTGTACTGGTTCATCAAAATTTATAGCGTGCACATTGATTGTATTTCATTTTATTTGCAATGTAAAATGTGCATTTATTATAACGTATAATCATGTCTTTTCTGTCAATATTGTTGAAACCAGTGTTAACTGCACTCTTATGCTCAAGGTTTATGACAGGGGTTCTCAACTACAGTTTTTACAATGTGCCATGCAACTAATACAATTGTGTAGTGTTGGCACCAAATGTGCCTCTTTCACAGCTTATTTCGAATGTATTTTTTGTTTTTGAGAGACTCAAAGTGCAAATCTGTACTAGTTAAAAGTGTCAAATTTGACTCATGCTCCACTAGTTGAAAAGCACTATCTGAGACATTGTATCAAACCCATATATGCCTAAGTATTGTTTTCAACATTCTGGCCTTATGTTTATATTTATGATATTTTGTTTTGTTTTAAAGGTTTGCAGCAGAAAGAAAGGAAAGAGAGAAAACTAATGCAGCAAAGGAGGCTGATAAAGAAAGAGCTAAACCAGAAGAACAGAAAGAAAAAGCAAAAGTTAACATGTAAGCTTGTAATAGAAAATGATGTTGGGTTTTTCTACCACATACCAATATATATCATGGCGAAAAGTTACTGCCTTTCAACTTTTCGAATCTTGGATCTACCAATTTAGCTTATGATTCAGATGTAAAGAGCAGGCCTGTGAAATCTCCGTTGTTTAGCGGAAATCCGCTATTTTTATATCTCCTGCCGATTTTAATTTCTGCTTTTTTTTTGTATTATCGCTTTCCACTTTTCCCCGTATTTTCTTCATACTGCTTCCGCCCTATTTTTCCGCTATTTAGGCAATTTACCAGGCAGTTTAAATGCCTGGTAAATAAGGCTAAGATTTGGTGTCGCCAACTTTGACCTGGTATTCTCATTGTACGTTCGCGAAGTTCATGCCCCGTATAGCTTCCGTACAGGGCTCTGTTTGGGGATCGTTACTACATGTACCACCATTTCTCCGACGTGCCTACCGTAAGTTTAGAACTCCGATTTTTTTCCGCTTTTTGGGGGAAGCCTCACTCACAGGCCTGAAAGAGGGTTGACTTTTAATCTATCAGACTCTAATCAAATCCTCAACCATCGATGATTGATAAAGCTTACTGAGAAAAGGATCAATTACGAATAATTGAATTAATATATGTTAAAACTCTTCTAAGTAAGTAAGTTTGTCTTCGCAATCTTAGTTTCACTATCGCAATGTTGTGCGATTATTGCAATTACTCACGCAAAAAAAATCCATCACAAGGCCAAAGTAAAATGTGGTTAACAATATTTTGTGCATTTCACTATAAAGATTTCACTTCACAATGACTGGATCTTCCCAAATGATAATCAGAAAGTTTGCAATTGTACAATGATGCAGACATACTTTAAGTCTTGCATTCCTATTTAATGTTACCAGGGCATAAAATTATTCTTTTTCCTCAGGAGCAAGTTGTTGAAGCTCAAAGTTTCCTCAATCAGCTTGTATTTATCTTTTCTCATAAATGCACAATTTCTTCTGTTGCTTCCTGCATGCAAGCAGTGTTCCCCGCTCCCGCACAATTTGCTGCCCTGAATGTTACATACTCGGACCAATTTCATCTATTTTGTTCATCGTAAACTCTAACTTCAACTCTGATGCTGACAGAATTAAGATCATCACTACCATATTATTGAATTAATACCAAGACCAACTGCGAAACTTAAGGCTTGTGTATTGAAATTGGGCCTTTTAAATGTAAACAGTAATGTTGTGGTGCAAAATGATATTATGAGATAAAGTCTCAGTAAAATTGGTGTCTGGAAATTTTGTATTTCAGGTGGAATTTCAATAATGGAACCTAAAAATTGATTAGGATCCAAAGGGTTTAAGCTCACAAATTTACTCATATACACATTGACTATGCATTTGTTAGCAGTAAAACTGATGTTGTGTCCCTTTATTGCAGGGAGATAGCTAGAATTCAGTTCCGATTACCTGATGGTACTGCAGTGACCAATCAATTCCCATCAAGTAGTACACTGCAAGAAGCGCAGGATTTTCTCTTAGAGGTAAGCAGCAATAGAGGTCATCCATATTGGCCACAAACTTGGCAGGGAGTCCTATAGGTTTTTTTGGTATTTTTCAAAATAGCAATATTACAGGCATGAGTAACTGTACTGTTTTGAAAAAAAAAAAAAGCCGGTAAAGATAGGTGTGTGTTGCAGTTGGTCATGCATTGGATTCATTGATTGAAAAGACTATGTAAATGACCAATATGATTAATAGTTAGGCATCAGTTTATGGAAGACATCTATAAAGTTAAATAATAATATAAGTTATCCCCTGTGTTTTCATGCAATACAAGAAAATATTAATGATTTGGGTTTATATCACACAAGGCTGAATATGAACCCTAACCATTAATATATTTCATATTGCATAAGAACAAACCTTAGATTATGGGGATAATGAATTTATCACTCAGTAAACACGAACGTTGATAGCAAAAACTTGAAAATGCCGGGGAAAATGCTTTGAAAATGGTTATTTTTATTTTTTTTATAACATTGCAATCAATTTAAGATTTGCAGTTTTCCAGGTTTGATTGACAGCTATGCGTGTTGCTTCTATTGGCATTGCGTAGTGCAACGCATATAGCTGGTATAGTCTCTCACACATGACAACAGCGTGTGCTGTGTAATGCAACTATAATAATGTTCCAAAAGCAATATAAATTGGACTGGTATAAGAGCTGTTTGATATGTTTGGTTGGCCAAACACTGTACAAGCTCTGCTCATTTTTGGTCAACCCATCATTGTAATGGCTTTATAATCATTTATGAATTGTTGGTGAATAATAAAATGAAGCTGAAACTGTCTTTTTCGTATCACATAACTTTAAAATTTAATGCAATACGGAAATATCTGTTTTAGCTCTTAACAAATGAAATTGTATTTTTATAAGATCATATGCACATTGTATGGAATATATCAAGGCAATAATTTTCTAAAAAATATCAAATTTCATACTTAACTATATCTTTACTAGTTTTCTACTAAATGAAGCAGAAAATCACTAGTTTTACCTAAATACCAAGTTTAAAATGAATATCTACCTTAAAAATTGCTAAAAATACATTTTTGAAATCACAGAGTTACACCTACCTCCGAACTTTGAACAGACACTGTAACCCCTCTGAAGGCGGTAGGGTCAACATTTTTCACTGAAATAATGCTTAGGCTGAATTTAGTGTCATGTAACACTGCATCTAAGGATATTTTAGCGTCAGAAATTTTTTTTGTCAGAGGTTTTGATATAACCCCCCCCCCCTTTGTATGATTGAAACTGTAAATTCTTTTTTGTTGGTCTTCCATATAAACTGAAAAACAAAACTTAGAAAGATTGGACTTTCATATAGTTCTTTAATTATACTGTTAAATAGCAAATATCCCCTAATATGTTTAATTTTAGGTTAATAAATACGCATTTCATACGCGAGTGAAATGAGACAAAATCAATGCACGCACAGTCAATTTTGATGTGTCCAATTCAAGAGGCCCGAAGGGGCCGAGTGCATTGAACAGCAATCAAAATTTACAGCAAGTGCATTGATTTTGTCTCATTTTACGAGCATTATGGAATGCAAATTTATAAATCTAATTCATACACGACAGAAAAATAATATTGTATCTTTTGTGAAAAGAAATAAGGCCTTTAATATGACCATCAAAATCCAAAACTTCTCTTAACTAAATAAATGATCACCCAACAAAAACAACGAAAACATTCATACGCATCAAATGCCCACCACGCAAGCCAAAACGCATCAAGCGCAGTGCATGGTGAAGATCCACTGCACTCCGCGTACTTTATATTCTTGCGTTCTGGTTGGGTAGGTGACGCGCGCGGAGTGTATGAATATTTTACAAGACTCTCCAGTGCACTGTACTGAATAAGTATGTAACTCCTGGAAATTTATATAAGCAGATATTTAGAAAGTTGAGAAACAATCCTTTGGACTTTTTGGGTAAAATTGCCTCAAAATCAGGCCAAAATTAAAGCATGATCAAGATCACAAAAATTGCGACTTATCCCATAATTATTGTGGTTTCAACAAGCTATATAATTAGCGGCTTCTTGATATGTCAACGTTGCCAGTTCAATATTTTGGTTCTCAGTAATTACTGCGAAGTAAAAATTAAGAAAGAAATCATTCATTGTAGTATCTGGACAACACACAGAATTATCATGGCGACCTCCACATCATCATATGAGTTTTGCAGAAATAGAAATAATTTCTGCTTTGAACATGACCAAAGTAGAAATTTAAGATATTATATAACAACATAAATGAATACAACATGAGTAGCAAATTATGGCAATTGTTGTATAACAACATAATGAATACAACATGAGTAGCAAATTATGGCAATGGTTGTATAACAACATAAATGAATACAACATGAGTAGCAAATTATGGCAATGGTTGTATAACAACATAATGAATACAACATGAGTAGCAAATTATGGCAATGGTTGTATAACAACATAATGAATACAACATGAGTAGCAAATTATGGCAATGGTTATATAACAACATAATGAATACAACATGAGTAGCAAATTATGGCAATGGTTGTGGCTTGACTTGTATTTAAAATGGTGATTGAATGTCAAAATTCAGTCATTGTCATAAAAACATTCCACCAAATTACATGAATTAAATCTATGCTTTGCACCCGTTGCCAATTATCAAGCACACTGATAGTCCACAAATTTGACAAAACCTCTGCTTCATCCCTGAATAAACAGTAAATTTTAAAAATATTTTCCCAAAGTGATTTTTCAATGGTTTCAGCTGTGCCCCAAACAAAAAGTGTTAAAATTGTAAAAATATTTTCCCAAAGTGATTTTTCAATGGTTTCAGCTATGCCCCAAACAAAAAGTGTTAATTTTATATACTGATTTTGGTCAAAAGATTGGTTGACAGAACTGGCTTAGCACCTACGCACTCTTGATTATGATGTACAATGTCTATTCTTTCAGTGTACAGCTTGTTCTGGTGTGATAAACCAATTGCAACTAGCTTACGCATCTAGTTTATTCAATAATGTTTAGAGATATGCGCTTTACGCTCAAGCTTCACAGCACAAATTCTAAATCATGATTGGTCTTTTGGGTGTTTTCCCAGTGCATTTTAGTGCATTAATTGAACCACTCCCTCGGTGATGCATTTTTGAACTATCCCACAGGAGTAGTAGTTTATAAGCCTACTGGTATTTTTTAATGCTACAATTTCACACTTTTTGCAATCAACTCTAATTAATGCAAAAATAAATATACCGCGAAAATGGCTTTTGTATATACTTTGGCACGTTGAAAAATTCATGAGCACGGAAAATTAAAAGGTGCAAAATGATTTGAAATTTGCTATGCATGAAAATGAATGCATGTAAAAATATTGGTGGTTACAGTATAGCTTTAAAAATTGTCAACCATGTTATGTGACATTAAACCAATCAAATGCCCAAAGTCTATATGAGAGTATACAATAAGAAACAGCAAATACCCCCCTCATTTTTGAACAAGGCTCCAATAGCTTTTAATAGTCAATATAGTTAACTTATGGTGTTTCAAATCGTCATGTGAGTGCAATAAAGTCGTATCTGCAATAGCTGCCATTTGTCATTAATTTTGATTGCACTCTGTGTAATCTTCAGCCTTTGGTCAGTGGCTCTTGCAATGTTTCTTCAGGTGACCGTCGCCTGAAGTACCTGAAGAACCATTTCAAGAGCCACTGACACATGACAGTGAAATTTTGAGGCATTTAAATTCACATTCTAGTGACTAGGTGTTCATTCAAATATAACTTTAGGCAGCCATTGCAGATATGACTTTCTTGCACTCACATGACAAAATCACTGTTATTTCCTGTGATAAATAGCTTGTCTAGCCGACATGTCAATTAGTTGCAAGTCTGAAGAGACAAGATGGCTTGTTGGGATATTTTGATTACTACAATATGGACATATGATATTGTGAGTGTTGTCCAGTCAGGGCAGCAGTTAACACCAATAAGTCAATAAGTTAAAAGTCAATAAGGGGTGCTCCCTTTATGAATGTGTTTTTAATGATACAGGCTTTTTAAGTAGAACAAAAGATTTTTGGAGCGCTCCTTCATGCTGGATTCCTGCAAGATTCCTCTGTACCTTAATTATGATAAGGGCCCTTAACATATTTTATTTTAATCCTAACTCTACTGATCCTTCAAAATCCTACAACAGAAAATGAAGAAAATAGTGCAAGTCCAAATACATCACAACCGCTAGATATATTAGTAAGATTTGAGGAGATAGGTTAGGGTTATGACTAATAGAATTCATCCATATAGCTTGCTTGATTAAAATCCAGTCAAATGTGCAATCAAATATATATCCTATAAAATAAAATAAAAGTGATACACAAAATCACAAATGTTTTTATATTCAAATTTTATATGATTTTCTCTCCAAATTATGCGAAATTGCATTAGTCTGTGTAGACAGAGTTCAATGTTTGAATGCATCACACAACACCCCATTATTCAAACTCATCAGTCAATATTATTTTGTTAAGTCATTTTTATATATACATCTGTGCCTAGTCGGTGCCAGCTTTTATCATGTTAGGTCATCTTGTGGGTACATTGGTCAGATATACATGATTCTACTGTCAGATAGAGATCAGCTGTATTTCCTGTTTTCCATGATTGTATCCATTAAAAGCCTGCGAGGCCGGGTGTCCCTATCCCAGGGCGTGGATTAGCCCATGGTACAGGTCTGTATTAGGACATCCTGGGACAAGCTATTTCCTGTAGGGGGAAGTACCTTTAATTGATGGGGCTGACTTAATTGCAGCCGGCATATGCCTTGGAATGCTTTATCCTAATTTGATTTCTCTAAGTTTTGTGTTAGGTCATCCTATTATAATTTACTGTCCATTAATCAATCATAATTTAATTTGCTAATGTATGATATAATTCAAGTCTAAGTACTTGTCCAGATGGGGGTTGTTAAACCAAATTAAGCAGTTTCTATACTTTTTATTTGACCTTCTTCAATTGATTCTTAAATTGCATACTTAAGAATTCATTTATGTTTGGCTTCAAATTTGGAGTATCTGTTGTATTGAAAATAGAAGTTAACTAATTCAGATTGTGATATTTGAATTGCTTTTCTTTAAGCTTATGATGATGTTGTTACCATTTCAGAGCTGATCTCAATATACATTGCAATTACACCTGGAACCTTAATTTTGTGTATTTGCAAAAATGGGTTCAAACTGGTCGCATGTCCCATTGGAAGTTATTTGATGTCCCTCAATCAATAATATCAATCGACCAGGGGTAGATCTAGTTTACATTCTTCAGATTGAAATATATTAATCTATAGTTGTTTACTTTTCACTACAAGTTCAATGGGTCCAGCCATG
The DNA here is from genome assembly GCA_000969725.1 of Ophiothrix spiculata. Lineage (NCBI taxonomy): Eukaryota > Metazoa > Echinodermata > Ophiuroidea > Amphilepidida > Ophiotrichidae > Ophiothrix > Ophiothrix spiculata. Next base: position 53,212 of record JXSR01S012514.1, read on the forward strand.
TATGATCTGCTTCCCAAGTTCAGGGGAGACATGTAAACTAATCGTCAATATGGTTAAGATATCTGCACTAGTCGGAACGGTCTATTTCTCCACTAATCTCAAACATATTGAAAATTCATCTGATGTGAACCGCACATGTGGTTGTTTGCCTCTGTACTATATCTATGATTTTTAAAGCAATACTATAAGATTTTGATCACAAAAGTTTATAGCAAAAACTGCATAAAATGAAGGAATGTGACTATCTAGAAGTGTTTTCAAGTGTATTGTTTTGCCACTGATAAATGGATAACAAGGACATGCATGCCTTCCTATTCTAATACATGTGGAATTAAATTCGGGATCCCGAATTTAATTCAACAAATGGCCATAACAGAAAAAGTAAGCATTTTAAGGTAAATCATTTTGAGGGTATTAATATCTATCCAAAACACATCCAATAAGCCAAAAAATCATGGGTCATGAGTGACAGGGGGCACTTCATTTTTAACACTTTATAGTATTGCTGTAAGGTACATATCTGTGTCCTGCACTCACCTGAGTTTTGTTTAGTTTCGTACATGCTTTAAATGTCAAGGGATTCCCAAGACTTTTGGCCTAATACTACCCTTTAACACTTTATAGTATTGCTTTAAGTATCAAAAACAATATGTTCCTGCTGGATGCCCAAAATTTGACTCTGCCGTTTAGTGCCGATAACAGCAAGCTGTTGCCGATTAGTGTACGTATCTCTCCTAAAGCAAAAGCAGTCTTGGTGCATGTGAACAGGTCTTCATAGAGTTGGTATAATAACATTCTGCATCTTGTGTTCAGGAAGTCAGTGACACCTCATTGGTCATGACTTGCCTTTTAGTCTGACTTTTATCTGAATCATTCTTGTATATATCCATACATGTGTGGAGGACATCTGGCACAGGTGCTTTCAAATTAAGAGGGATTTCCATCGTGGCGTAACTTTATGCCCGATAAAAGTTGTAATAGTTGTATGTAAGGTCAACTGGTCAATTCAAAGACTACCATTGGCCCATATTAGATTAAAAATGTAGGACTTATCGAATTCAGGCTGATGTCAACCGAAATCAAAACTATTTGCTCTGGAAATCAGCGCTTGATAAACACACCATTTTTGGAAAAAGTTTTTGCTCTGTAGTTTAGCAAATTGCGGATTGCAACAAATTACTGACTTAATAGTACAACCTAATTTTATTGTTGACCTTTTGGGATGAAATTATGATCATAAATATCCCATTAAATTCTAAAAAGTATAATAGAACTTTCCAAAATATGACCTAAGCAATTTATACTTGGAATTTTCTAGAATAAAATGGAAAACATTTGAAAATAAAAAATGTTCTTTAATTGGGTCAAAACTATCCATTTGGGCGTGTGTTCAGCATGTTTTAATATGCTGCTAGAATCCTGTATTTGGGTGTAATACTGTAAAATTATCATTTGCTCAACTACTATTTTAGGCTAGTATAGTAACATGCTGTTAAACAAAGTTGGAGGATCCCACTTCATTTTTTTCTTCTTTTTTTTTTGCTTTTGGTACCACATATTTGTCTCATAATCCATGAATGCAAAATGATCCGGCTGAAACATGTTCTGTTTTACAGATGCATAACTTACAAATTTGCAAAAGGTCGTTCTTTTTAATGTGGGCACCCATAAATGGTGGATTTGTTACATGGAGAGTGATTTATGCATCAATTTTTGTCATATCATTTCAACAATCAAATGAAATGTCATAATTTTGATATGATTTTAAAGACAATTTATTTGACTTTCAAGAAATC
>JXSR01S012514.1:116739-128687 GCA_000969725.1 Ophiothrix spiculata
TAGAATATTCTTTGCCAATTTTGTGCAATATTTATTCGTTATTCAATAAAATCCCACGCATATCTATGTAATAACGACTATTTTCATGATAGAATATTCGACACGGTGGCGACTAAAAAAGTATTCTACACGATATCATCAAATCCCCCTTCTAATCCCAAGGTGCATTAGGGTATAAGGGGAAATAATTTAAACACGGATAGTTGTTGCATAGAATATTCTGTCTGCAAAAAAGTTTGAACCAACCCTTACAACACAAATGCACAAAATTATCGATGTTTGAATTCAATTTAACATTCATGACACCAAGTTACATTTAAAATACATCGAAGAGTTGAAAAACAAATTGTAGACATTCATCGGTTCACGTAATCCGTATCTTTCAAACTTAACAATAGTATAATGAAGTACAAAATTTTCATTGCTTTCTCATATATTGTCTGTTGTGTAAAAAAGTGTAAATTCGTTTTAAATACTTCTACTCTTATCCTTAAAGTATAATATATCAAATGCAGAGGATCCACATATTTGAGCACTTTTGTTTTTGTTATCATTGTTTGTTTAATTATTCCACAATGCGCTATACACTATAGACAGTATCGTATCAAAAGCGTAGAAACAAATTATATACATGTACATTCAGTTTCCCTGCGAGTAGTCACTTCTGCTGAAAGACATTATACATTGTGAATGAACATATGTGATGGCTCACCCCGAAGGGAGGAGGGACTTTATGATATCAATTTTGATTTTATCATTTCATCTGTTACAACATTTTCTAAGGCTTAAAATGACACCTTACTTGTTGAAATTGATCAAGGCGATCAAATTTTACAACAGGAAATCTGCTGGAAATTCTTATAATTTTCTTTATTTTTTTGCAGCAAAATTAAATTTTGCTGCCTATTTTCATCAGTTTCTCGAAAAGCGTTCTGGTCCCCCCTTTCGGGGTGAGTCATCACATATATGGAATGCTGAATATTCAAATACTGAAACCTATTCCAAATTCACCGATATTGCAAACAATTTGCATGTCGAGAAATAAATGTATTGAGAACATATTGCAAATTACAAGAGTTGGAATTTCTTTATATGCGAATGTCCCCGAAATTTCATGAGGTAATATTTCATTGCGGTAAGTCAGATTTTTCAAAATCTAATTTTCTCTTGAAAATATTCTTTTTAGGAGTCTGAGTCAACTCTAGATTATTTTTGCCGACTGTAAACCAATCTAGCTCGGACCGATGGAAGAACGCCGTTTGGCAATTATTGTCTTTGCTACACTGTTAGAACGTTGGGCAAATAATTTACTCAACGTTGGTTCAACTATGAACAACCCAACTTCTGGGTAAATAATAACCAACGTTGCGTAAAAGGTTGGCTAATTACCTAACTGTTGGGTAAAAGTTTTAGCTAATTACCCAAATATTGGGTAAAATTTCACCAACAGTTGGTTAATATTATTTACCCAACAATTGGGTTGTTCATAGTTTAACCAACGCTAAAAAATTGCCCAACAGTATAACAGTGTATGATTATCATAACATAGACCAGTCTGGTTGGCATTTAAACAAATATCTGCTCAAAAATGTTTGAAATGATGTTCGCCTACTTATGTCAGTTTTGTAAATTGAGGCAAAGTAATCACAATCAAGTCAAAAAGTAATTCTAATTTTTCAGACCTATGAGGCCTGTATTCAAATTTCGAAATGTATGAGCAAAATGAAATTTAAAACAAAATATATATTTTGGAGTAGTTTTTATCCTATAAACCACAGAGCCCCATTGACACTTGAAAAATATGCATACTTGAAAGCTATTTTTTTTTGCCCCGCATACATTTCGAGAAGTTGTGTGCTATACACACCCAAGCTTATCGGACGTAAAAAATAATCGGATGACTTTGTCATCATTTAAATTCTGGTAATCACCTACAAAAGACGTTAACACTTAATGCATAAGAATGGGTCTACATGGACTCAACATTTCGCTCATGTAAACGTAAAATAAGCATATGCGCTTATTTTTGCCATCGTCTAAATTTTGTTTTTTGCTGAAGTTCCTCCGGGAGAGCAGGTTCCCATCTTTGGAAATAAAACGAAACTAGCGATATTCATTTTCATTTTCATTCGCTTTTTTGAGCTGCCATGATTTATCCTGGTCCAAATTTCTAGGAAACAGAAATATGGGTTTAAGAAGGCAGGTTAAAAAGTAACTTATGCCGTTTAAGTGTTAATTTCTCGTTGAGGTATATATATTGCTTACTCCCTGATAAAGTTTGACTTTCATTAACGATGAATGCAACTCTGTAAAGTTCAGAATCATGTTAAGTCACCTCTGTATAGCACTTTCATCGGAAATTGTCGCTATTGCGTAAAATAGCAACATTTATATATATTTCATCCCTATAAAAGTAGTTTTGAGAAATGCATCAACCCAACGGTCGTCTTTCAATTGTTCCGACGACAGAGGGCGGTCCGCGGTCAAGGTGGTCGTAATCTTCATCCCCCAGATTCGCATCCTCTAATCTGTCTTCCATTACCATAATACCATAGCAACCAGCTTCATCCTCATCCTCCTCATCATGCCTCTCTTGGGCACGAAGTATGTCTTCTCTATTAAAATTAAGATGTTCATAATCTGAGGTATCATCACCGGAAGTACTGCCGTTATAAATCCCAAGCTTCCTTACTGGAATGTCTATACACGGGGAGTCACTACTAAAATCATCCCTGTTTAACTTAATATAATAAGGCTCAGATGAGTCCGTGTCGTCTGCTTGGGATAATTTCAGTCCTCGCTGCAGACTATCGCCTCTACTGTCACCAAGGCTATCTACATACGAGCTACTTCTTGATATATTTTCGCTGATTTCAGTGTCAGTTTGTGCGAGTTTATTTAGGGATGTTCGAGATGGCACTTCGGTATAGAGACCTTGATATTCATGTTCATCGTCTGTGTCTAAGGATTTGTGACCACCACGTTTAAACCCATCGCTACTTGAATAGCCGTTATTAGTTCTACCTCTGTCGAGTTGTAAAGGTGTGTAATGCGTTGATGAATCTTGTGATAAGTCTTGTTGAGAGGCTAATGGTGGCATCTTGGGCTCAGAACCATACGTTGGATTATCGAGGGAATCTGTGAATAAGAAAACAATGGAAGACTGGTCAGTAACTGAACACGGTTTAAATTCAAGATACAGATAGATCAAAAACTACGAGAAAGATGGAAAAAACTCTGTTATAGATTAGGCAAAGAAGACTCTGATACTTTGGTCAAATATGGCCAATCACAGATAGGAATTGCAGGAATACATCAAAGTAGACTGTACATCTATAAACATCTTGCGGCTGTCTGAAGCAAGTCGCCTATACATTTAACAGAATTGATTGGCTGGCCAGTTTTAAACGGAAGGTTTCTACGATTCTCCTTCTATTTATTTTGACCCACTGCTTGTTTAATTTATAAAACATTTATATTATTTTGGATATCACCAACAGATAAATATACAAGGTGTGAGATTATTTTTAGAACAAAACACCTCAAAAAGATAAGTGAGCAGTTAGTCTGCATCCCATAATTTCAAGTATTAGCCCTCAAAGTCCAACAATATCCAATCTCAGATAAATATTGACTCCAAATTTGACATCGAAAGCTTAGCCATTCTTTTACACAATTTGTTTTGACATTTTGATCTCAGTTTTCATTTCTCACATAGGTTAGTACACACAATACACAATAAATGGTTCAGCTCTACTCCCACTAAAAGTACCGCCAGGAAAAAAGTTGTTTACAGCATTATAAAATGTGCGAGGGTTTCAATTTCTATTCGTTCTTTATAACCTAGAAATGTCTCTTTTGAAATGTGTGGAAAATTAATAACATGCGAAGTGTATACTTTTCTTCTTGTTGATTTGTTGAGATGCTCAGAAGAAAAAAACATAGCTGAGTTGTTGAAAACAGTTCGTCATCATCATGGTTCTTTCAAATAGAATAGAATAAATACAGGGGATTTATAATGCGCTATACCTCCCGGATTTGTAATTGGGCCTCTGCACACTTTGCAGGTGTTCGCTGACCACTGTGGCCCAAGTAAGCTCCATTCCACATCAAGCATCATTTCAGGTTCTGGAGCAACCTCAAGGGGCGCTGAACCTTGATCTGCCCATATACGCACAATCGCTGCCCGGATCAGCTCCCCGAGTTTCGTACGGGTTTCCACGAGACAATTAGCAGTTAGTTCCTTATCCAAGGGAATTTCAAGCACACTCAACTTTTTTTGCACCAGCGGGGTACGAAATCGGGACCTTCCGCAACACAAGCGAGCGCCTTACCGATTGAGCTAACTTGACTGCTATACGAGGGAAAATAATGGGGCTTGTATGTATCAACAATTGACAATTTCAAAATTCAAGTTCTACATGGATGTCATACATCTTACATAATTTATGTGTTTGCTTCATGAACGCTGAAATTAAAATGCTTTATTTTTAAAAGTCATTTTAAAATATGTGTATAATTCAAGACAATCAAGGTAAGGCTTTTTGTACTATAATTATAGCCACTTGACAAAGAGAAAATAAAGTAAATTTAATCAAAAATGATAAATAAACAGGTGTCTAAGATGGTAAAATAGTAAGATCGACACGCATTAGATAACATCAGCTCTGTCGATTCCACTTGAGAAGCATTGTGATGATGCACTACAGGGTGTCCCAGAAAAAAACACCTTACAATCTTTGCGTGTGACTTTTTTGGGTTTCAAAAAGGCAGATAGTATGTAAAGATTGCATTTTATAGCCCATGAATTGAACTTTCAAATATCGTTTATTTCATTTCAATTGGTAGAGTACAACAAAAAATATGCTTTATCAAATATTTGGGTGGATTTCTGTCTGGTCCAATTTCATACTTATTTGCCATTAAACGTAGGGTGTTTCTGAATGGAATAAAAATGGGTCATCTTAGAAAATTAATCATATCTGTCTTATTTTGACATCAAATTTGTTCATTTTTTCAGCAAAGATAAAAGAGTGCATGCACATAAAAATAAATAGTGAGCATTGTTACGGTTGAATGAGCAGATCAATGACAATACTTAATAGAACTTCATTCAAGTAGAACTCACAAAACCGTGAAATTGGACCACACAATTTTACATCCAAATATTTGACAAAGCATAACTTTTTTTTATACACTACCGATTGAAATAAAACAAACGGTATCTAAAAGTTCATTATTGAGAAACCTAGAACTAAAAGGGGGTTAAGTCACAAAATCTTGAAAATCGAGTTGTGTCAATTTCCTGCTACAGAATTCTCATTTCTACATTCTGTACAAGTTTTATAGTAATTTGATGATCAGAGCTTGCGTAAGAGTCACTGCGAGATACAGCAATACCATTCAAGACAACACAAATTATATGATGTTTGTGCCATTTTCTCAGTTTGTACTCAATGTGTCTTAACCTCCTTCTGGTTCTAGTGTCCTCAATTCATGGGCTATAAAATGCAACCGTCACATACTTTCTAACTATCCGTTAAACTCAAGAAAATTACAGGCAAAGATTGTTTCCAAAGGTTTTTTCTGGGACACCCTGTATAACACTCATAATGTGAGAAATTAAAAATGAGGTAGATTTTTCAAACGGCTGGTGTAGAATGATGGTAATGGTTAGCGGAGGTTGCATACTTTTCATATATGTCAATATTGATGGAAGTCTAGGGCTCGTGTGGATTTATGGGGGCCAGACTGACTGTCCACCTATCTTTCTTGAGGTCTTTATATACATAGAACGAAGCAGATTTAAGTCCAATTTTGTTTACTATCAATCACTGTAGCATATAAGTACATAATTATAATTTTTTTGTTTTCTGAAATCTTTTTTCAACTTTACAGAATGGTAGTAATATTTTATTTTAACCCTTTAAAATGTCACCTTATAGGGTCCTAAAATGCATTTTAACAGTAAAGACTTTTATGATACCCTAATGCTATAATTGTCATACCTTCGTTTGCCGGCCATGTTGGTCTAGATTCGCCCTCTAATGTCGAAGCATACACAGGTACCTCCGGTGCTTTCCTGATTAAAATGAACAATGACAAGAGTCAACGACCAGTGGTATTATATTGTACGTATTGTTTGATGAATATGATCATTAATAAATTATGACGTTCCTTACATGACTATATTGATTTAAAGCATAGAAGCCCTCAAGCACAATGACTTTTCCTCGACGCATATCAGTCTACTTATCCCCTAAGATAAGTTAACGGGACGATATGCCTTTTCAGCTTCTCGTCATAGATCCGCAAACGGGAGTGGACATTAGCACTCGTACAACAACCAATGGCGGGTTATATTGGTGTCAGGCCGGTAAAAATACATGTTTACATAAAAATATATGCCCGTCTGACATGCTGGCAGGCACCAACTTTTTCTATTTTGTTCAGTCTATTTGAGGAATAAAAAACTCGGGCCGTATGATCTCTTCATCTATATGGAAATTACCTATTACACCGGCAATTTTGAAAAGGTTACCTACCCGACTGGCTGGTACAAAAATACAAATGCCAAGCTTTGTCTGTAATAGCTATGTCTCCTGTTTAAAGTTTTTTTTTTTCAAAAAAAAATGATGACGACGTTGAAACGATCGTCTCAACTGATATCCTGCGTGTATATCAGATGATTAGGATGATGAATTATTTACTGAAAACGGCAGGTGAAAAACTCAACATTCCTGTTGAAATAGATTGAAAAAGGTGAGGCATATGGCTTAAGAAACACACACGCCTTCTATTTATATAATATGCCAGTGTCCTTGACATTGCTTATGGAAATTTAAACACACTTTGATTTCATAAGAAAAAAAGTAGTTTGAATAATATAGTTAAACTCTAATTCATAGTATACTCTCATTCAATTGGGTTAGGCTGAAAACATAGTTCTTTTGAGCTACCAAATATTTGGTGCAATAAGTTTTTGTTATCTTATAATCTGATATATAATTCCAATGTATTTTCTATTAATAACGGAGGCTTGGTGATGAAAAATCAATACTACCACATTGAGGAGTATTTGGTGAAAATGTTTGGTGATTTACAGCACCAATTATCCATTATTGATTAGAAGATGCATTGAATTATATTACTAGATTATGAGATAACAAAGACTTGTTACACAAAATATTTAGTATCTCAAAAAATACTATTTGATCCTTAGAATAAGTTTAATGATAAATCTTATATTAACCCAGAATTTAGTCAACCAGAAATTTACTTAATCGGAGCAACCGACCTTGCGGGCGAGACCTTTACCCTTCAGCTGGGGTATGATTTTTACACAACTGAGCTGAAGGGCGATGGTTTCGCCCGGTTGTTCCGAGTAAGTAAATGTCTGGTTGTCTAGATTCAAATAATCATTGAACTATATGCTCTGTAAATCTTGAAGTATGCAACAAGTAGCCGATTAACACACATAAACCAATATGACCATACACAGAAGTAAATAAGTCCATATTTCTCGAATCATAACAAGGTACAAAATCTTTCTGAATATTCAAATGAATTTATGTACAATGTTTGTCCATGTGTTATCAAAAATATTAGCCAAAAATAATACCAAAATTATGACGAATTCATGTAAAAATATATTAATACACAGTGATTTAGACTTAATCAATCCTAATCAATAATTTATAGCCTCTTACACAATACAAAACCACCAGTTCCCAATGTTGAAGGGATGTGCTATGGAAGGGATGTGCCAAGGGATGAGCTATGGATCTTGTAACAGGGTCTGATTTCTTGTTGCATACTTCAAGGTTTATAGAGTATAGTAGTACGTTACCTTTGATTTTCAGTGCCTTCTTTGTATCTTCGGTAAAGAAACATCAGCGCAAAGACCATGGTAATTATTGCTATTATTCCAAAAGAAAGCCCCAATCCCAGCCCAACAGGATTGTAGGAACGCGGCATTGGCACCATAGGGGCTTTTGTCGTGGTATTGCTTCGGTCGTAAAGAGTGGTTGCAAATGATTCTGTTCGATCTGCTGTTATTTTGGCTTCCATTGTTGTTGTAGATGGAATGTTTCTGGTAAATATGATAAAAATGTCCCGGAAAAATGTAAATAATACCAAAATGTTAATCATATTTCAATTTCAGTAAAAAATATGAGCAACATTTTAATACCAAATCTGAAAAATGTGAAAATAGGATAGAGCAATCGGACAAAGGGTCTCTAAAGGACATCTGCTTGACATAATACAGTATTTTAGTTATTGACTAATATACATGTAAATTATCTTTTTAAAAGAACGTTCAGAATCCGAAAAAAAAAATCAATCGAAATAACCAAATTTCATTTTTGTTTATTTTTAAAACTGTAGGATAGCCTCCAGACTTTGAATATATGTAAATTCTATTATTCTATCGATACAGAGGGCACTTTCATTTGAAAATCTTATACTCCTTTAAACACACTTAAAGGTGTGTTTTCCAATCACCTTTAATCAAAAAATCAAAATGGAGATTTTGATACCAGATGAAAGCGTATATTTTTGTCATAATCCCTGTAAATTTTCACGACCATATTATGTTTTGTCGAAGAGATATGGTAAAAAAGTGCTGAAGTACTGGAAAAAGTTGTTAACAAGAATAAATGTGATGGCTCACCCCGAAGAAGGGGGTACTTTGAAGATGATATCAATTTTTATATTATCATTCCATCTGTTACAACATTTTCTAAGCTTAAGTAAAAATGATTTAACATTTTGTTTAAAATGACAAGGCGATCAAATTTTAAACAAAACATCTGCTAGAAATTCTTATTATTTTCTTTATTTTTGCTGCCTATTTTCATCAGTTTCTCGAAAAGTGTTTTGTCGCAAAGTCCCTCTTTTCGGGGTGAGTCATTACAAATATCCTATAGGTTTGAATGGGTCACTCTCAGACACATTTTTGTCTGTAGCATTAATTTGGCTCAAGGTATACTAATGAAACTTGACCATTGCTTTAAGTAGGTGATGACCCTCCTTTCAAATATGCCAAAAGGTATATCGTTGAATTTTTTACCAGATCGAAATATCTACCTTTAACGAGTTAATTGAGATATTATGAGAAAATATCAAAAACAAAAGTATGTCTAATAATACTTACAAGGTACTATTTTGATTAGTACTTGAAGAATTTCTACAAGAGCATACTACTTCCGGGTCATTTTTTACAGATTGACCTCGGCATTGGCAGAGTGTGTTCTCCGTAACTCCTTCACATATACAAAATGTCGTCTGCGTTGCTAGGCGCCAGATTGTAACACATGGTGACTGTGGTTGAGGTAGGCACTTCTCTATGCTTCCATCATCAAGGTCATCGAGGAAGGAAGGAAGGTCAGATTTACATAAGACACCAGATACTGTAGGGATAGAGAAACACAGATAAGAATACATTTTATTTGTCATCTCATGAGACTTCAGCCTTCCTTGCAAACAACTTTCTGAACAAAGAATCATAACAAAAACAAATAAAAAACAATAATTTAATACCGACCAGATAACAGTAAGAACAATGTTCTCTCCACCACCTCATATTTTTTCTGCTGCAAAATAACGCAACAGAAAAAAGTCATGGCCAATTGTTTAGGGTAAGCAGTCAAAGTGAAGTTGATGAATGTGGTTATGCACGACAAATTGTAAGTCACCATTCCAAATATAAGCGCTATTAGAATGACCAATTTTCCATCTTAATAAACAAATAAACAACACCAAATAAAACAAAAAAAAATTAAACATAAAAACAAAAAAAATTAACAAACAACAAGATAAGACACACCAAATTGAATGAAAGTTATCGGAATAAATTGATTTTTTAAAGTACTTAAGTGCAGTCGCTAATTGTCGACAAAAACACTACTCTATGGTATTAAACTGTTGATATCAAAGTTACATGGTTTACCACTGCTCTCCCGCCTTTGGATGCCATATTGCTATATTAAAGATCAAGGCAACTTGTCTTCACATTATTCAGGTAAATATTGTTGATGCCCATGTGTAACGTTATCAAACATTCTGCATCGGTCATCCTGAGCCCACTGAATTATTTATGGAAGTCTGCATTATTTACCATTCTAAATTAGCTCCCTGCACGTGCTATTCCTATTCTAAATGTGCATAACTGGAATGCTGCTAACATAATTAATTAACTGAATGGCTTAGTTACTCAGTCAAGACCAGGATGTTTTCGAATTAATTGCCAGAAATGATATAAAGCTCGTGAATGCTTTAAAAGAAAACCACTGAATTTTGTTTACGATACAAAAAACCCAAACATCCGAATCCACTTAAAATGTTGAATAGAAATGAGATATAATGAAACGAAAGGCAAAACCAAAATTCAAAAATCGAGTTTCACTGCCATATATTGTATGCATATATTCATTGTGTTTTTAGCTAGATGATCGTCTTAGCTTAAAATTTTAACTTGTCGTTATATTTCTAATATCTTTATTTTATGTAAAATCTTGAATTTGAAGAGTAGCACCTTTTTGTTTGAATTGATACTTTTGATTGGAAGTGCTGAACGCATGTGTTTTTGATTATGAATTTGTGTGGGAGGGTGTGTGGTTGGTTGGTTGTGTTGCAATAATGTTGTGATTTGGAATAGGTTTTATGATTACGAAATGATGACATATCTTTTGTATATGTTTTCTACAAGCATAATATATAGTTAAGATGGCGAGGCTCTGCCTTGGTTGTTGATTCCGAAATCTAAATTTATTTATTTTAATCATGATAATGGATGAACCAATCCGCAAGGTGTCGGTTTTAACATAGGGTTCGAAATGTCTCTTGTGCTGTTGCTTTATACTACATGTAATATCCATCATTGAAATAATTTTTGATATTTACATGACGAAAAATACTATAAGTGATACATTTTTATCGTCAAAAGTGACAAAGTTGTGTTATCAGGGGACCCATTCCGTTCTTCAATACGAAATTCATACCGAGAAAGGTCTTAAACCAGCCAAACCAGACTTATTATCAATGACAACACGGATTTCATCAAGGCACTTAGTTTATTCAGATATGTGAGGAGACGTAAAGCCTTGCCAAATACCAGGGTAATTTGTAACAGAGTATAAAATCAGGATAAGCATCTATCGTCATTAGCTTAAGCGTATTTGCATATCATAATAGATATAACATTATCATGATAATGTTGAAACCACTTACACTACTCTTCACGTTATGGGAGGAGCATTTAATATCATTGCAGCTCTTCCTTGAGATGTCTGTTTTATCAAGTACAATTCAAATGCAATAACGATAACTACACTCTAAGAAATGACCGTATTTTTACGGTAGAAAACCGGTATTCTTTAACGGTGAATTCCCGTAAGAAAATATTTACGGATGAAATGTAAATTTTACGGGATTTTACCGTAAATGTGTGGAAAAAACGGGGAAGTTCCGTAAATTTTTAGCAAAAAAGAAAATTTGACACCACAGAAAATATATACTAAATATAAGATATATTTGTAGTTATTGTACTAAGGCTGCATATTTTCCCTTGGTGTGGCCAGTAAAATACCATATATAAATTTACGGCAAGTTGTTAATTTTACGGTAAAGTGTTGGCAACAAAATTGCCAGTGATTTTACCGTAAAATTTACGGAAAATTTCTTAGAGTGTACTTAATATTTCTTATGCTTTTATCGACCCATGTAAAATGTTACAGCGTAAACATGTGAAGTATTATGACTAGAGCATGTGAAATTTACAACTGAAATAAAACAGCTGTAAACTATAAAAAACAAAAATGATCACCAAATATGTCAAAATGACACACAATGACTCAGGCGGTGGCGGACACGATAAATAGCATCCACTAGATTTAGGGACGAGGGATTTCTAAAACGCAAATTTAGGGTACGATTTTCGTGTATTT
>JXSR01S012516.1:17938-39349 GCA_000969725.1 Ophiothrix spiculata
CAAAAGTTAAGGTGCCAAATTGTTTGTCTTAAACCAGCGTTTAAAGTGTCAATGGTGACTCCGTCATCCGACCTTTTCCTGGGGTCAAAGATCGATAATTTTCTAATTGATTTCGAAGTCCAAGGTGACATATTTATTCCACACATAAAAATGGAAATTGGTAGGGTCTCTGTCACTTCAGGGACAGTTCAGTTCTAGTTGTATCTGTTTCTTCCACGTCTCACAGATACTTTTCTGTTGTTACTTGACCCCATTGGAAATAAGCCTGCACATGTAGCCAGACTTTTATGGTTTATCCTTGCCTTGCAACTTTTTATGTGTTTTTGGTGCGCCATTCAAGTTTGGGATGGATATGTTTGTATAATGCATGTAATTTAATTGTTGTTTTGTATATTGTAACTTTTTTCTTGCTATCTATATTGTTTATTTTTTTTCATTGCAAGACTGAATAAAAAACAAACAAACAAACAAACACCTTAATCTCAATTTCTCTTATAAGTTTTGTTTAGTCTATTTCTAGTTTTGTAGCATCTTATCACTTTCCAAATGACAGTTACTATACGTTATGCTTTAATTAACAAATTTAATAAACTATACCTTCTACTATATTGAAAATACTTTATTTACTTCATTGGCACACTTAATAATTTTAAAAACAATATTTTACTAATTTTTGAATATTTTCAATGTTGCGGCGGCCATTTTGGCAGTCATCTTGGGTTTTTAAACTGCAATCACTGCTATGATGCCATTTTCAAATTATCTTTCTGTTTCTTTAATCCCAATTTACCACAAAAATCAAGAAATACATTTGTTTATACTTATACTGCATTATGACAATTTCTAACCAATATTTTGCCAATTCTGTAGATTTGTTATGTTTAGGCGGCCATTTGGTGGCCATCTTGGATTTTCTAAAATGCTAACACAATGCTTTGATGCAATTTTTCAATAATCTACATGTTTTTTATCCTAACAGTGCCTAAAATACCATAAAATTATGAAAAACAATTTTTTTCATATATTCAGAATGACTGCAATAAACTTTTACAATGGATTTTGGCGGCCATTTTGAATTTTGTACTAATCGAGCATTACGCAGATGCGAGATTTTTTGGCACATATCCCAAGTTGTTTAATGGGTTCAAATTAGTCTGAAATAGTTCAGTTATTCTCTCCTAATTGAAGTGCATACAAAACTCTGCCAGCTCCTCTACTATAGTTACTGTTGCCAAGAAACCGTAAACCAAATGAAAGACGCAGCTGACGGTGTTTCGTAAATTGGGCTAAAACACATTTCCATTGATTTTTTAACTATTTTTGAATTCTCATCGTATTACTGACATGTCCAGCTTGCCAAAAACGTTCATTTTTTTCTAAGCTTATGCCAGCCATGGATCCCGGGGGCCCCTCAAGTAGACATAGCGTGACGTCACGTGACCAAGAAAGAGGTGAATTAGGGTTGTTTTTGAGGACAGAAGGGTGAATCAAGTGACACCATTTAGGTATCAAAAACATAAATTTTCAAGAAATAGGCTACTTTTTCAAACCCTGGTGTTAAAACGGTAACGGTAAATTTAGGGTGTGGATAAGGGAAAAAGGGTATATTTTGGTTTATTTTGACTTTCGAAAAAATCCCTTCAACGGCCCTGGGCTATGGATGGACGTTATATAACCATAAGGTTAAAACATATGTATTGTATTATCTGTGCACATATTGTTTGGTTTCATTTCATTATTTGCAGACGATGACAAATTTCATTCAATTGCAGACGACGACGACATCTTTGGTCAAACAGTGCCTCCTTTGCATGTGTATGTGAAACGAGTGCTGGATAAATATCCTGAAGGCGGGCAAATTTTCAAGGTAAGCTTGTTCTGCCTTTAGCATCCAGTACAGCTTGCTTTAGTATGCTCCTTGTGACCTTAATATTCATCGGGACCATTTGACGAACTTTCCAACTGAAACCCAGGGGAAGCTGGTTAGCGCAACGGTACTTCCCTCGTTTTGTACCAACGAGTCCCAGGTTTGATTTCCGGTCGCGGCGCTGTATGTGCATTTGGTTTTCAGTCCATCCTCTCTCAAATGATACAAAATTTACTATTGTATGACATAAAATAAGGGAATTACGACATGAAAACATAGTGTAGTAAGGAAATTTGTTACTGCACCCCCTCAATTTTTATAGCGAGTCCTCAAGATCCCCGTATGTGGTATCAATGGATAGGTATCAGTCCCCTCTTTTTATGGATACCAAATTCAAGGTCATCCGTTAATGTATGACGTCATTACCAAAATGTGAAAAATCGGCATTTGTACGGAAAATATAGACAAAATCAAAATTTTCTAAAAATAGTGTAGGAATATCCGATTTTCATGCGTTTTTTTTCTATTGTCATGATTGTAGAAATGTACTAGTTTTACCTATACACCAAGTTTGAAACGAATGTCTTCTATATAAATGACTAAAAAGTACATTTAAAAAAAAAACTCCCGACCTGTGAACTTTGAACGGACACTGTATCCCCTGAAGGGTCGATATTTTTTCGCTAAAATAAGCACAAAGGATAAACTTAGAGGTACAACTTTGGACATATATGCCGACGATACTTTAGTGTTAATGTTTAAGAACTCTTTGACTTCAAGTTTGGTCATTCTATATACAGCAGCTGCCATCAGAACTGACCCGGGAAAACTGATAGATACTCATGTGTGTATGATTAAAAAAAAATCACCTTGTTTAGGCTTTCGCCAAGGAAACCCAACTTGGTACTTGGTACCAAGTAAGCTATAAGGAAGCTTATCTTTAACAGGGATCCCAAGATGTTTTTAAATCAGTTTTGAATGCAGGAGGAAGACCGGAGTGCCCGGAGAAAAACCTGCGGAAGCGAGTATGGACTGAAAACCAAATGCACATAAAGCGCCGGGACCGGGACTCGAACCCGGGACCTCATTGGTGCAAGGCGAGGTAACTACCGCTGCGCCAACCCGCTCCCCCTAAAAATTTAAAAATGTGAAAAAATTTGAATTTCATACAGGAACTATTACAAAACGCTGATGATGCTGGGGCAAGAAGGGTCGTCTTCCTGTATGATAAAAAGATTCACCCAACTGAGCATTTATGGTCACAGTCACTGAAAAACCTGAACGGACCTGCACTGTATGTCTACAATGATGCCGCCTTCAGACCGGAGGATTGGAAAAATATTCAACTCCCAGAGCAGAGTCAGAAGCAAGGCGATCCTACCAAAGTCGGTCGTTTTGGTCTTGGCTTCATTTCAGTTTATCATCTTACAGGTAAACCTATTATTTGAGATTGAGATTTACTTAACCGCTCAAAACTATATAAAGCAGGCACTTGCTCGACTCTCCATATGCTTAAAGGTGCCATTGGTTTATTTTCCTTAATTTTATACCAATTATTTCAAATGTGCAACATGTGTTTTTTCTCCATCTCCTCAAGATTGGCATATGTTCCTAAGAAATTATATTCATGTTTGAACATAAATAAATAGGGTTTATTATGGTCGTACCTGGGGAGCAAAACCCCATATTTGGGGTTAAACTGCAAGTAAATCATTGGTATTAACCCTCGTCTAACCAGGCTATTTTTTGTAACACTTCTACCCAATTTTTTGGAACGGAACCCCCTATGAACTTGGTTTTGCTATCAATAGATAGGTATGGTCCTCCCCGGCTATCCAATGATACCAAGATCACAAAAATCGGCCAAGGCGTTAAGTAATAATGACGTCATAAAGCTCGTTCAGATCGGAAAATCGGGATTTTGGCAAAAATGGCCACCAAATCAAAATTTTGCTATAACAATTCTTAATCATTATGCAAACTAACTCTCAATTCAAAACGAAATTAATGATGTCATTATCCCGGGCCACGCGTGGCCGGGGCTCACAGTTTTCATGGATGCTTGATGTGCGCTAAACAACATGAGGGTTGGTACTCCTGTTAAACCTAAAAATGCAAAGTGCCTGGCAAGACAAAGGTGAATTTAAGACTGTTTTTGAGGATTTAGATAATGAGCGTGTACTTAAAAGTATCAAAAACAGTCTTTAACAAAAGTAAAAACTAAACTTTTTAGATAGTGTCCCTTATTGAATCAATTAATATATCAAGTAAATAAAACTTCGAAACAAAGTCAGCTATAATATTCTGAACTATATTACAGGATAATCATGGCTAATTGCAATTCCAAAAAAAGGCCTACTAAATGTTTTTTGTCCTTTTTGCCCTTCTTAATAAATTTCAGCCAAACAGCAACATATATTTTTCATTTTACCCACTTTTTGAAATATTTTTTCTACTAATAAAAACACATTATCTAGTACGAGAGCAATTGGTACCCCTAAAAATTTACCGACAGCGACGTCCGGCGACCGACAAATAAAATACCATGATGACGTCTATGCACCAAAATTGCCTATCTATTTTATGCCACCAAATACAAAATTTTCGCTCACTGAATTCCAAAAATCACGTTTTCACCAAATAAACTTTTATAACCAATTAGTCCACATATTTTTCTATTTTCTGAATGCCAACAATCTTGGTCTCACCCAATGACCCCCCATTTTTTTTTAATGTGCAGTATCTAATTTATATTCGAATCTCCCCTCCCCCATGTACAAAGGGTGCACTGGCTTTTATGACAGCATTCTATATACCTGTTGATAATGGTATCATTATAGTCATAATACAAGCGCATACTACACTGTTAAAACGTTGGGCAAATAATTTACCCAACGTTGGTTCAACTATGAACAACCCGACTTCTGGGTAAATAATTACCAACGTTGCGTACAATGTTGGCTAATTACCTAACTGTTGGGTAAAAGTTTTAGCTAATTACCCAAATATTGGGTAAAATTTCATCAACAGTTGGTTAATATTATTTACCCAACAATTGGGTTGTTCATAGTTTAACCAACGCTAAAAAATTGCCCAACAGTATAACAGTGTAGACAGGTCAATGATTCCTGTCACAAATCAATTGATTGCTGTCAACTCGCATAGTTACATTTGGTTACAGTAAACAAAATCACCTTGTTTTGCTTCGAAAGAATCCATAAATTAGCTAAAAAAGCATGTTTTAAGTTATTTTTCCACTTCTTTTTACAGTCATTGTATTACAAACACGTTTTACTTGCCAAAAACATTAAAACAATTTTTTCGTTCATGCCAATCGAACATCGATGTCTTTACCCCTTAAGTAATACTATTATTTGAAATTAAACCTAATAAAAACTTTGAAGTCTTTTCTCCAGGTGTCCCAAAAAATGGTTACATGTAGAAAAATAATCGTTTGCAAAAAGTATAGCAGTTGGAGAATTTAACCTTAGCATGACATATGATATATACCTCCGCTAGATGTTTGCAAAATTTTAATATCGCAGCAATATTTTTTTTTGAGTTATCAATAAAGATAGATACCTATGTCGGAGACGTATTTTTTCAAAAATTAACAAAATCGGAAGCATGTTCGTGTGATGTAATTTTAACCCTCGTTAACCTCGTTTCATCCCCATTGAACTTGAAATTTACAGTCCCAAACTTAGGTTGTGTTATACCATAGTATAGGGTAGGGTTTTTTCTTCCAGTTGATTACAAAATTATGAAAATTCGACAAGCTATAACGTAATTATGACGTCCTAAACTACTACATGTCTGAAATTATGTTGAAATCTCATTTTGGGCAAGAATGGCCACCGATTCAAAACTTTACTATTTCTGTTATTTCTAAATGTCGATCGGACTTTTGCTACTAAATAAAGAAAATTAAGTTTAATCATGTCCTGTAAGTTTAAGATTATTTTTTCAAAATGTTACCATGAAAAATTGATTGTGCTTTATGCGTATTCATCAACTTTCACGCTACAACTTTATTGACAGGTTCAATATAAACAACTCATTCTGGAATGTATGGAATGCCGGTATCACTAATTTGCATAATAGATATAATAAGAGGGAGTTCAATCATTATTCATTAAATATCACGAAACGTGTATGCTTATTATTTTGTTGAATTTTGAACAAATGCGTTTCTGACATAGGTATCTATTTTTGTAGACACCTCAAAAAGTAATAATGCTGTGATATCAAAACTTAACGTGTAGCTAGAAAAGAGTTGTGTGATATAATTTGTGCAAAGTTTGATTTTAGCACAAGGTCATTTTTCTACATGTAACCATTTTTTGGGACACCTGGTATGAGAAGAAAACTTAAGTGCAAAAGCTCCTCTTTGACACAAAGTCTACGCACGAATTTTCAAATACGATTTTCTCGAAATGCGTCTTTTGTCATATAGAACAGTATGTGATGTGACCGACGATATGCAGTACCTTTTTTGTTGCTCTTCTCTCTACAGATGTACCAAGTATATTCAGCGACAAGTGTGTTGGTTTCCTAGACCCAAATGAAAAATATTTTGCATTTGATCCTACAACCAATGTGAGAGAAAGAGGTAAGAGAGGTAAACGTTGGCACATTTCAACCAAGCTTTTACAGCCTCCGCTGAAAGATCAATTTACACCCTATTTGGAGCCATTGTTTGACTGCACAGAGGACACTTTCAAGAGAGGTCAATATGATGGAACAATATTCCGATTCCCGTTGAGAAGAGAAGGAACTGAGTCTTTGATTAGTAGCTCAACGTACAATGACGAAAGAGTTGAGAGTCTTATTAGGTCTTTCCAAAATGATGCTGAAATCTCACTCCTGTTTCTCAAGAATGTTGAGTCCGTGTCAATATATGAGAGGGGTGCCAAAGATACAGAACCGAAGTTACTTTACAAGGTAGAAATGTCATCAGAAGATAAAGTATCTTTAAAAAATGAAAGATCCAGATTTCTTAATGAGTGTAAACTTCGTGAAACCACGACAGTCATGAGTCACATACAAGCTAGAGTTTCAACTCAGACTCAGGGACAAAGTCCAGAACAAGCATGTGTCAATCATTACACTGTTATAAACTGTGTAAAGAGGCACGGCTTAAGCGAGTCCATGCAGGCCTTGTTAGAAAACAAAGATCTGAAACAATTTCCATGGGTAGGTATAGCCGCCAAAAGAGGTAGCAATGTTGGAACTGTGGGAAGAATGTTTTGTTTCCTCCCTCTGCCAGAAAGTGAAAGTAGTCACTTACCAGTTCATGTACATGGGTATTTTGGACTTGGTGATAATCGTCGTAGCATTAAGTGGCCCGACAAAGAGTCAGAACATGACTTTGCTGCACAGTGGAACATTGGTTTGGTAGAGGAAGTATTCCCAGAAACTTATGTAGATCTGATACAGACGTCGATTTCATGTGGACTACCGCCTTCCACAGTGTATGGATTTTGGCCAAGAATAGCTGATTTGAAAGGTGCATGGGGAAATGGTGTCAAACTGGCCATCAATATGCTTGAAACGACAAATGCGCTTTACACCGATCTAGAAGGTGGTCAGTGGAAAAAGCCAAGCGAAGTATTCATTGATACACAGAACAGCAGTCTTGTTCAGAAGGTTCTTCTTCAAAAGGGTTATCCTGTTGTTCAACTTCCCTTGCATGTTTTGAAAGCATTGCGCTGGGGTAATGTGGAATTCAATGAGGTGACTCCACATCTGGTGCGACAGGTGCTAAAGGGAGATCGTCTTGATTGGCTAGATCGACAAGAGAAGATGGAACTGCTCAATTACATCACAACAGATCACGACCTCCAATCTTTGGAGAATATATACCTGCTTCCATTATCAAATGGAAGCTTTATTCAGTTCAGTAGAAGAGGAGAAACTGTATACATTCCAAACAACAAAGTTCCAAGACATCTGTTTCCAAACATAGAAAATTCTCTTGTATCCGATGATTTCCCAGACGATTTGAAAACTCCTGAAGCACAAAGTTCAACGCAACTGAAGATGCTTTCAGTAGGTATTGTTCCATCACTTCTGAAAGAATGCTTGCAAAAAGTATGGCCCAATGAATCCCAAACTGTCAAGTGGATACCTGGAGATATCAGTCATCCAGAGAAAGACTGGTTACGAGAACTGTGGAAATGGTTACAGAAAGAAGACATATCACTGTATAGTTTTGTCTCCCTTCCCTTAATCCAAATTGGTATGGAAGATGGAGCAATCATACTTGCAAGAATAGAGCCTAATTCTATGATTTTGAAGAATCATAAGAGCTTTGCAGCGCCAATAGAGCTTTCAGAACCTGTATGTAGTTTCTTGGAATCCATCCAAGCTGTTGTAGTAAGAAATCCTCTTCCAGATTTCATTGAAAAGCATACACAGATCAAAGAGTTTATACCAAGTGGTAATGGAGAAGGGGTGATGAAGATTTTAGAAGCTCGTTGGTCAACGTCCATGGCATCAATTCAACAGAATATTACTCAAAGACCAACCATTCTCAAGAAAGATTTACTTAGTCTGATATCACAAATAACAGAGTTGCCATACCAATGGAAACAAATAGTGCAAAAATTACCACTGTTTCAGACCAATACGGGTGAGTTCGTATCAGTTCACCAATGCAAAGATGGAGTCGAGGATGGATATCATGGAATTCCTGTACAGAAGGTAAATCATAGATTCATATTGATTAACAAATCTTCACGTTTGGCCAAAGAGTTAGAGGTTCGAGTGAGCCTAGAAAATCTACTAGAAGGTTATATTTTGTCAAATGTATCTGACGGGTGACACCTTAATGAAGTGGCTGCTGGATAGAGCTCACCTAGATACGCTTGTGGCAAATGTAAAGTTCATTCCTACATCGATAGGTGGATTGGCCTCTCCTAGTGAGCTGTTTGATCCTGACAATGCATTGTTACGCTCTTTGTACCACAACAAACCCGTGTTTCCAACACAACAGTACGTCAGTGGTAAATTACTTGGTCATATTCGAAGAGTTGGATTCAAACAAGAGTCGTCAATTTCTGCAAAAGAAATATTTAAGATCGCCGAAAAAACATCCCAGACTGAAGATTTAACACGATCTAAATCTCTGCTTCAATTTCTCTCTAAGCATCCGAACCAAAATTTACTTTCAAGCCCCACTTTGTTCGAAAACACTTACAAACATCTTGGTGAGCTTTTGAACAAGGTGCCATGGGTAACTTGTGTGATATCACGTCCTCACTGGTACAACCAGGCCTTGCCGTGGTATGAACAAATAGAGTCTCTAAAATATCCCGAAGAAGTACAGTTGGAATCTCATGCAAACTTGGTAGGATCGGTGATGCCATTAGTCAAAGTTTCCGAGTTGCATCCTCAGTTTAGTACCTTCTTTTCATGGACGAAAGATACTAGCAATATTGGAGTAGAATATGTTGTAAGACACCTGAAAAAGGTGGCAAGTACCTACAAAAAGGGCATCGTATCAAGTGATCATGATATATTTTCCCTGATGAAAGATATATATGGTTTCTTGGAAAAAATCCCAATAGAAGAACTGGCGCTTCTGTTCAATGACGAAGATATGAATAACGTACCGTGGGTATGGCATGGCAAAGGTTTCGCAACACCTCATATGGTTGCTTTTAGTAGCGGCATAGCCCACAGACATTTGCCAGCACACCTGCATCTAGTACCTTCAGGCTTACGTAAATTCAAAGCAATGTTTTTGGAGTTAAGCGTGAAGGAATCTTTCACAGTTGATGATTACTTGTCAATCTTACATTCAATGAAAGACTCTACAGAACGGGAACGGTTGTCCTCAGATCAGATGGATATTGTGCAAGATGTATTGAAAGCAGTGGTGTCGTTCCCTGACGGTTTGCAAAGTATTCAGAAACGTTTGCTCGTTCCTGATTGCAACTGTATACTACGATCATGTGATGAAGTAATCTACAATGATCTCACGTGGGACCAAAAATCTGAAGAATTCATATACGCTCACAATAGTCTGACCCGTCAACAGGCAAGAAAGCTCGGCATTAGAAGTCAGCGGGATGTTCAATTAGATAGATGTTCTAGTGATCTTGGCTTCGAACAACCGTTCGGACAAACAGAAAGGCTGACAACACGCCTGCGTGGGATTCTGCGTGAGTATTCTCATACACCAGATGTACTGAAAGAACTACTGCAGAATGCTGATGATGCTGGTGCAAGTGAACTGCACATAGTGTTTGACCGCCGAAAACACTGGGGTTCTAAAATATCAGGGCCAGAATGGAAACCTATGCATGGAGCTCCTGCACTTTGTATTTACAACGATAAACCCTTCACGGATGAGGATATCGAAGGGATACAAAATGTTGGTGTTGGAGGGAAGATTTCAGATGCAACAACCACAGGTCGATTTGGAGTTGGGTTTAATACTGTTTATCATCTCACTGATTGCCCAACATTTCTTACCCAGAATGCCACAAAATTGTGCGTCTTCGATCCACACGTAAAGTATGTACCACGTGCTACACACTACGCACCAGGAAAACTGTATTTGAAAGACAAAGATAATGACTATCAAGCAAACTTCCCTGATATGAATGAAGGTTATCTTAGTGAGTACAATGAATTTGATCTTCAGAAAGGCACAGTGTTTAGATTTCCTCTCAGACAGATTGAAATGAAATCCGAGATTTCAGATGAAACTTATCCGACTGAAAGAGTGTATTCTTTACTTGAAGATTTCCAGAAGGTATCAGCAGATGCACTCCTATTCCTTAACAATGTGCAAAAGATCTCAATATCTGAGATTGATCCCAGATCTAGTCGCCTGAAATTGCGATATTCCGTGAAGGCATCGTTATCTGATGAAGACAAAAGACAAAGGCAAAAGATAACTGAACAGTTGAGGATATTCAAGTTTTCTCCTACAAACAATGCTTTACAAATCAGCTGTGTCTACGGTATGAAAGTGATTGATTCGTGTAACAGAGATGAAGAATGGCTTGTATGTCAGTCACTTGGGTTTCTTAATGAAGATATGGTACAGACGGTAGAGTTCATGGATAAGGCTTTCATTCCACGTGGTGGAGTAGCAGCCCGAATGAACTGCACTTCTCACAAAAGCACTAAAGATCAAGGCTTTTGCTCCCTGCCATTACCTATTCACACATCCCTACCAGTTTGCGTCAATGGGACATTTAAACTCGACCAGTCTCGTAGAAACCTTAAAAAGGGCAACAGTGAAATTATACACCCCTGGAATAAACTACTTGCAGAACAAGTGATCGCACCAGCATATGCATGCTTGATTGAAGCAGCGGGGAAATGGCTGTTCAAATCCAAATCTACATCAGTGTCCAACAGAGATGGCTTATGGACATGTGATGCATTCGATAGGTTATTTCCTACCAATTTGGCTCAGCTCACTGACGTTTGGAAACTGATTGCTGTCTCAACTCTTAAATACATAGGTGATTCCAATATGAAGGTTCTACCTGTGATACGAAGTAGTGGAAAGTCTTTCAAGTTCGAAGAAATTCAGTGGTTCAGCCCAACATATACTGTAGACAATGCATTCTTCGACAACCTGCACAAACTTGACAAAGACCGCAGTGGCTTGTCGCCCAATCAATATCAACGTTCCCCCAACATAGGAAAGGACTCAAAAATAGTTCGTCAATTTTTACTACAGACAGGCTTCAACTTGATCTCATCACATCGATCAATCTGTAAAGCATTTCGGGATGTTGGAATCGAGGCTGCATTTATTTCACCTCAGGTTTGCATTGAACATATACGCACTTCATCTTCAGTTGCTACGAACCTGCCCTGCCACATAAGTAGATCTGCTTTCAAGACAACAGCTTGCCTTGGGGTTATTCTTGATTACTGTCTGGATGGCATTGATGATGTGAAAGATCTATATGACCTTCCCTTACAACTTGATGGAAGCGAGGTTCTTATGACGTTCTCAAACTCCAATGCGAAATACCTCACTTACAACTATGGTCTGATTCCTCGCTGTCCAGAAATCTTTATTCAAAGAGACATCCTTTCCAAACTTATACAACGGCTTCGGAAAATTGGAATGAAAGAAAGATCATATCAAGAGGGACTCTTTAAAGATTTTGCTATCAAGGATCTGGCTCAATTCATTCATACACAGCTCCCAAAAATATGGAAAGGATCACAACATCTGGTTGAATGGAACCCTACTTCGAAGAATCAGCCAGGTATTGAGTGGCTACAAATGCTATGGGAGTTTATAGGATCAAGTGATCTTGAACCGTTGAAGGATTGGCCAATATTTCCAACGAAATGTGGTCGGTTATTTACACCTGCCATTGGCAAAAAGGTACTATTTCTTGATACCTACACAGATTCACAAACTCGAACGTATGAAGCATCTGTCCTACAAAAATTAGGCTGTCCCGTCGTTGACGCACAACAGATGCAACGCCCTAGCCAATCAACATCAATGACGTCTTTGCCATTTCAACCATCACAGACTCATCTAGTTACTCTTATCACCAAGTACCTGGCCACACCTTTTCAACACAGGGATGTTTTGAATGTTTTATTGGGTATGATATCAAATGGTGATGATGGCAGTACAGATTGGCCCTTGACGTCTTCTGAATATGACACACTTCTTAGGTACTTTCAGGCGGGAGTATCGAATCTTTCAGAGGCGGAATTGAATCAGCTGAAATCCTTGCCTTTATTTCCATGTGCACACTCGTCACGGAGGATCAGTATACACCGGTTCCAATACTGTTATACTAACGAAGAGGAAATCATCATCCCAGACCTTGACTTCAATGAGTGGATGCGTAATTGGGGCTGTTTGTTTCTGAGCTTCAACATTATTCTTGGTGAACTGTACAAGTATCTTAAGATTGAACAAGTTGGAACAATCACCATATACAGACGTCATTTGCTTCCAGTGTTGATCACATTACCTTCCCCAAAACAGCTCATACACGTGAGGTTTATTCGCGATGAACTTCTACCAGTCGCATTCAAAGACGAGAGGGATGAGTTGCTTCGCACCCTAAAGGATGCAGCATTCATACGTAGTACAGATGGACAATACTTCACAGCCTCCTTTTACTTTGACAGCGATAACCTCGTGTTTGCGAAGATGATAGAATCCCGAAGATTTTTACCTGAAGAATTCTGTACGCTAGAATGGAAACAACTGCTAAACAACATTGGTTTGCAGAACACTGTCACAGGTCGTCATTTTATCGACTTTGCCAAGGATATAGAGTCACATAGCAGGACGGCTGATTGCCACGACAGTTTGAAAGAAAAATCTCAAGTTTTGTTGGAAGAGTTTCGTCACAACACATTACTGCATACAGAAGAGGTACTCACAACCATTGCTACCATCAGGTTTTTACCATGTGTTCACATTGACAAGGTAAAACTGGAGATTTTCCCTCAACATACACCAACACCGGTACATTACACAAACCAGTTCGTTTGTTACCAAGGTGGAGTTTCTGAACAATACAAACATCTCATCTGGTCAGTTGATCATATTATCCCATCCAGTGCTCTTCCATCCACTCAAATCATTCGTCAACAACTGGGAGTGCAGTCAAAACCCAGTCTCGAGAACGTAGTGAAGCACGCTCAAAACATATGCAACAAAATGGCCCAACATAACGCCCATGACAAAGAGGATTCGGTTGGCCATTTACGATCTGGATTTTCCGAAATCTTGAAGAAGATAATGACCTTCTTAAATGAGAACATCAAGCGAGGTGAAGAAATAATAAAGCGGCTACAGAATACTCCAATATGCTTGGTAGAGGATGGAACAGTGCTTGCAAAAGCAAATCAGCTTGTCATTGAAATGTCCAAAACTACAGAGGATCAGTTCAGACCTTACTTGTATAAGGCTCCTCGAGACTTAGCTCAGTTTGATACTCTGTTGAAGAGCCTAGGAACTAAGGAAGGGATTACCTTTGACCAAATATCCTCAGTTCTCAATGGCATAAAAGAAAAGTGTAAAGACATGAAAATGGACATAAATGAGAGAAAGAAAGCCCACAGCGCTACAAATCACCTGTACACACTTCTGATATCTACCAACGGCAAATGTGATATCACAATCAAGTTCTTGTACCTTCCGACATCAGAAGACAAACTCCAGTTGTCTTCAGAACTATATTATACGGATTTAGATGAAACAGATGCCAAGGAAATACCTTCAGCATCAGATATACAGCTTGTAGTACCTTTGAAGCAAATACTTGGGCAGGAGAGTAAAAAAGAAGCAGAACTTTTCATGTTACTCCCTGAAAGACTGCGACCTAAGAAAATAGCCACACACGAGAAGCCTTTGAAATCAAATATTGAGTGTTTTACCAAGAGAGGTTCAACAAGTTGTCCATTAATGGCTCAGACGCTGTCAATTTTCCAGTCTCAAGATACTAGTTCAATTTTACTGCGCTTATTGCAGCATCAATTGGAAGAAGTTCCAAATTCTGAGCAACAAAACAATATCGCAAAGCTACAAGATTTTGATCAACTGAAATGCGTGCAAGAATTGAGAACTGGATATTTTGATGAAAATGGGACGTGTCTGGGTGAACGGAAACAATCTCGTCATGTATTTCTAGAGGGAAAGGAAACCGGCGAATATGAACTTAACTTTGCTCACACTGAAATCTCTGATCATGCCAGGCAAAGCTCAGTGTTCTTTCTTCCACTAGCTCAAAGTATCTGCCGAATTTGTAACCTGAATTTGGATAAGTTACACATCTAGTATTTTAGCCAAACTCTTCCACTTCCCTCTATGACTTTAAAGAACACCTTTCTTGCTGACTGCGAGATACCGGAGTATGACAATCTTGGAGAAGACGTTCCAACACGACACGAACGGCCTGGATCAAATGTCCCGCGTGACATATGGTGCCTTTTGGATGATGATATGCGCAACAAGTTCCATCCCAATGAAATTGCAGTTTACAGACCCGGTGGTGATGACGAGGTCTATATCTACGTCGAAATTTTGGAGCGTTTACCGCTTGAAAATACCAATCTTGATTCCACTAGTTTTTGCCGCCAATATAAAATTGACATCGGTGAAGATAGTCCCATCATTGTTAGTGTAACTGATCTCTATAAGTTTCGTCGAAATTTAGAAGAGAATGATTCTCCAACAACGGAAAGTAGTGCAACGTTGACTAATGAAACAGCAGTGGCCCATTACACTGGTAATCAACGTGCAAATAGAGGAAGTCGACGTGGAAGTAGACAAACACACGTTGTATCAGGGTTGGAAGAAATAAAAAACACAATTAGGGAAGATATTGAAGAAGCAATGAAACTACCGGAAATCGACAGAAAGAAATGTCTACGACGACTGTACAGAATGTGGCATCCGGACAAAAATCCAGATCAAGTAGAACTGGCACCCCAGGCGTTCCAGTTTCTACAGCAGGAAATTGAAAGAGTAACAACAGATCAGTCAACATCCACTTTCAATTTCTCCCAATGGGAAGATGATATTAACAGAGACACTTCAGAGGAACAGCAATGGCGACAACAAGCACGCCAGCATTGGTCCAGTACAACAAATAGACAACAGCCAGGATCAGAATTTTTCCCGAGGTCTTTCACCAACAGGAGACCGGATTCTAGGAAGGCTAAGCTTTGGTTTCGTCAAGCTGAAGAAGACTTGAAAACAGGCGAGGAGTACAGTAGAAAAAGAGAAGAGGGTTCCAAAGCATGGACTGCTTTAATGATCCAACAGGCGATAGAAAAGGCACTGAAAGCTGTCATCTTCCACGTTGATGGAAGTCAGAACATGAGTCATAACTTGTTCATGCTTATTTCAACAGCATGTGATCATCAGTCAGTCAATGAATATGAAGATCGCCTAAGAGACCTTGTCATTCAGCTTGTAGCACTAGGATGCGATGCCATAAAACCTAGGTATCCAGAGGATGGATCATATCGTACAACAGGAGAAAAATATGAAAACTTTGATTCAGAGCAAGCGCTTACTCTCTGCCGGTCTGTGTTTGATATTGTAAAGGAGATGTTAAACACAAATATCGTGTCTTAAATGGTACACTTGTGTTTAATTCTGAATCAGTCAAGACCATAACTACTTGGATTCGGATTTCATCAATATTATTTTAGTTTTCGATACAGACTAGACTCGAAACTACTGTTCTACCGATAAATGAACGGCCATATGATACCTAAATAACACTTACCATGTTTAATGCTTCAGACTTGGAGAATTTGACTGGTTGTGCAATGTCACAAGTCAATGTTTTATTTCTGTTATTGTGCCTTGTGCATCAATATATTCCTAAGGAGAAACATTCCTTTTTGTACGTAAATGAATTCATACTATGAGTTTCTGCCAAAATGATGAAGTATTTACAGAGAAAAGGGGAACACATTAAGGTGCCGCTTCAAAACTCAATCGGTGGTTGCCTGCCGGTTCCGCGGTTGGCTATTGTTTATTCCGGTTAAACCGCCCAGAAACGGCAAGCAACCGCCGGGTGAGTTTTAAACCGGCCCCTAATTAGATTGACAAAATATATATGAATTAATACAGATGTTTTTATATTATCATGTTCAAACGATGGAGATTCCTTGTCAGTGCTGGACATTAATATAAGCCAATTAGCCATTAGCCAATGGCGGGTAACTTTGGTGTCGGACGGTTAAAACTAGAAAGTTATCTGCCCAGCATGGCGGGTAAAATTTTGTATATGTTTAGTCCAGTGTGATAAAGTAAACTACGTACTTTTGAATATAATCTCTAAAGTTATATAGTTTGAGTAGAGACCAGTATGAAATTTGAAACTTGTCACCCATTAAAACACCAAGTTTCAAGAAAAGGAAACCTATCAAAACGCAAAATTTCACACAACTTTCAAGTTAAATTTATACCAAAATAGCAATTTTTTGCAAAACCACACTTAATTTTTGATTCTTTTTAAATGTGTGTGAAAAAACGCTTGCGTCATTTGTAGCAAGTTTCGACTTTTTTCAAGGTAGATATATTTTGTTTTTAAATTGTTAAAATTCTAGCAGATAATTTTTTTGTCGGGTGGGTAAGTTTGAGAAGTTACCTTCCCGACTGGCTAGAAATGGAAAAATACCATTGTCCAGCCCTGTTCCTAGTTAAACGTAACATGTCAAGGATAAATGGAACAATGCTGTCAGTATAAAATGCTCTCAAAACGGATATGCCTCTTGCATAGAATAATTCTAAGGATGTCAATATCATTTGACCTTTTGTAATGATTATACAACTTATGAGATGTAAAATGTGAATATATATATGGTATATAGTTTGTTTGTTAATATACATGTATATAAACGAAGTATAGTAATCTGATACGCTGTTTGTAAAGGATCAAAGTCTCCTTAGAAAAATGGAACCGCCTTCCATAAAGACGAGTTAGGCCCAATTTATGCTTTTATGGGCCACCTGCCATTGCTGTTCTGACATACGACAGATGAGGTGTTTGTGATAAAAGAGTTTGATTTCTTATTCTTTAAAACATTTCCTTGTTTAAAAATAAGTAGCCTACATTATTAAATGGTATGATTTACAATATTTTGAATTTGTTAAAATATTACCAGTAAAAATTATGAGATATTTTTGTCGTTATGTCAAACCAAAAACTTTACATCTCGCTTGGCATATAAGCATCACGGTATTTCTTCCTTAAATTACTTCTGCTTTCTTTTGTTTAGAGATATGTCGGTTTGTCATAACACAATTATTGATTATACATTGCATTGGCATAATGTTATTTTATTTCCTTATTATAACTTGTGCGACACAAGTATTGGTTTTGGCATTTAATGGAGTGGTATTTGGGTGGAAATTTATGCATGCTGTACTGAAAATTTGTTTTTAATAAACTTGACAAAAACATGCTGAAGTTGTAATTACATTATAAATGTATCATAAATATGTTTTATAATGACAAGAGAAAAGTAATCTACAATACAGAAGTATGTTAAAGTGAATAAATTCACTATTTAATGGAATCTAATTCACCCATTGCACCCAATTGAATACGCTAGAATAAGAACATCCCAACTCCATAGCTGCCTGCTGTTTAATCATAATTATAAAATATAAATGCATACAAATTTCTGAAAATGCTTTCTTATCACTAAAATAGCATTTCCATGTCAATATCCTAATCATAGTGTCATATTTGACCTTGTAGTTTACTTTTTTAGACATTATTAGATAATTTTTACAGTACATAATTGCTATATTAAACAGTCATAATAAGAACATCCCAACTCCATGAGCTCCTCTTTGCAACTATATGCTAGGAAAATTATCTAACAATGTCTAACAAAGTCAACTATAAGGTCAAATGTGAGGTTATGATTGGGATAAAGACATGAAAATGCTTTCTAGTGATTTGAAAGCATTTTCCGAGATTTATATGCATTTATATTTTACATAACTTGACAGAAGGCAGCCCATGGAGTTGGGATGTTCTTATTCTAGCGTATTCAATTGTGTGCTTACTGAATTATGTTTTGGGCTCCTTACCAGAACTACTTTTGAAATCACAAGGTTAAACAATAGAATTGAATATGTATGACTTGAATGTAATCCACTACCATTTGTAGAAATAGGGGTGAAAAACTTGGGAAATAACATTCATTTTAGGGGTGTATAAAAATACATTGCTTTGGAGGTCATTAGACTCATGTTTGAAATACAAAATTTTATGGACAAAATGTTTTGAAATTATTAATGATCTAGTTGGAAAATTTTACTATGAATTTTTGTGTCAACGAATTTCATCTGTGGAATATTTAGGAAAATATGATAAAAGTTTGTATTTGCTTTGATTCCCAAGTACAGATACTACATGCAAATGTAGTGTAGGCCGCTTCAAAGCTACTGCTGCTTTTAAACAGGGCCACCCAACACAATGACCTTGCTTGTTATATAATTGTGAGACATGTTGAATAAGCTATGAATAAACTTGTAGTGTGTTGTACACATTGGTTGTAAGTTAATATATAATAAGGGAGTATTCATAAATATTCTGTTGTGGTCACAGTGGAGAAAAAATGGGGATTATGATAGATGAGAGAATTTAGGACCCAAGGGAGGGGGTGGGCGGTAGGCCGGTAAAAACGCTGTATAATATTGGCCATGATCAACTTGGGTATGAAAACTTGTATTAACTTAGGCCAAAAAATTGTTTGATTGGCGTTACCCGACCGACCCTATTTTTACCATCGACCCCAGATATTTTTATTTTTTTGAGCAAGAAACCTCCAAATCCCAAATTTGATGGAAATCAATTCATGGGGGCCCAATATAAGTTGCAGGACATTCAAAATGACAAGTAAAAGATGTGTTACAGAAAAAGTGAAGATGTGTTTGTATATGTGTCGTATATTTTGTGTTCTTGAATATATATGAAACATAGATTTTGAAAAATTAAAAAAAAATCCGAACTCCCTACCCTATTTTTTCTATGTTACGCCAATCAAACATTTTTTTAGGCCTTGATTATTTGAATAAAAAAACCTAGCTATTTCACTTCATAGATCCGTATTACTCAAAAGAGTTTTACGAGCTAGACCAGGTTTAAAGTTAGACTTGGTTTAAGTGCTTATTTGTTTCACATCTAAATATATTTTCCTCAACCAATATTGTTATATTTTGTGTTGTTTGTGAGATTTCTGGGCTGAATCTTCCATATTTTAAAGCTGTTGCAGTTCAAAAATGCCTCATAAGGTCCTTTTGTGGCCACGGGTAATAATTTAGACATAGACCTAACTTTAAACCTGGTCTAAAAAGGTTAGACCTGGTCTAAAAAGTAAACATTTGAAGCACAAATGTTTGTCTGTTTTCCTGTAAACGTTCAAGTTCTATAAGAATAGTTATGGATATTAGTTATAGTAATTGTAAGTACTTTCTATATATAAAAAACACATTTAAAGTCATTCGCCATGATCCACTTGAGTATGAAAACTTGTATAAACTTGTTTGATTCAAATAAAATCATGTTATTTATTTAGCTAAAAAAAGACAATGTTCAGCTATTTCATTTTATAGATCCGTATGCACCAAAGACGTTTAAGAGTTAGACCAGGTTTAAAGTTAGACCTGATTTTTTTTACAACTAGACATATTTTACGCAACCAATATTGTTATATTTTGGGTTTTATGTGAGGTTTGTTGGTTGAATCTTCGATATTTTAAAGCTGTTAATGCCTCAAAAGGTTCTTTTGTGGCGGTAGTAATTTTGACTTAGACCAGGTCTAACTTTAAATTTGGTCTTAGTCTTAACCAGTCCTCTAGTACAATGTTCTCTATCAACATTAACATCCATCAATATTTGTACTAAAAAGAAGTATTTTATAAGTTAACATTATTTTTATAATCTCAACAGCCATGTATATACAACAGATGAAATTATAGTTGTGCTCGTTTTTGCTAATAACCATAATAACATTAAACTAAGCAAGAAAATGTCTTTCTCATTAATTTACATCTCAGGGACAACTCAACTTAGCATAGGGTTGTTTTATTTTTAAAAAATCAAGATTAATTTGACTTTAATCGATTTTTAAAATATCAAAATCAATTATTTAAATCATGATTTACACCCCACTCATAACTCATGAGAAATTTTATGCCAAACCGGTCAAACAAATCATTTTGAACTTAAGTTACGCTCGAGTTAAACGATGCGGTACGCAGGGAATGAAAACACTATACCTCACATACTTATATTTCTTGTGTGTAAAAATGAAACAAAAACTCATCTTTGTCATTTAAGGAAATCTAATTTATCCATTGAGGTCATTTAGATGAAAAAAATAATTAAGGGTACTACCAAACGTAGAGGTAGGCTAGGATTCAACCACGCAAATGCTAATTCGCCTGTAGCTGTAATTTACAGGATATAGTATATTGGAAATATATATTTTTTTCATTCTTTTATAATTAAAAACAACAACAACAACAACACGAAAGTGTGTAGCATCCCGGGGTTGGGTGGGGGGGTGCACTCAAGATGGCAATTGGTACTCGTGCTCATCATAAAAAATGACATAAAAGGGTCTGATTCTGTATCACAGGTGGCGTCTACGTTTTTGGAAAAAGGGGTAGTTTTCATCATAATTTACGCCATTTAGGGTTTTAAATTCAGGCTACCTTTGCTGCCAAGGGTCACTTTTCACTTACGAGATGCTCAACTGAGTATTGTGCTGTACATAGTTTGCATAAACAGTTCTTAAAACAAGAGAAAATATATTGACTTCATGTAAATGAATGAAAAACTTAAATTGTATACTTTTTGATACCTAATTTGCCAGCAAATGGTCATTACAAACTTAGGCCATTACGCCTTTTTTGGGTGAGATTGTTAACATCTTCACTGACCTTACGCCATTTAGGGGCGCTGCTTGCTATATCATCAATTAAGCCATTTAGGGTCGAGTTTTGAGATGCTCTGACGAGCATGAGTACCACTTTATTTTGGAGCGGCTCC
>JXSR01S012518.1:31734-48156 GCA_000969725.1 Ophiothrix spiculata
CTGTTTCTAGGATTTCACCGACTTTACCCTGTCTAATCAAATTCCGCATTTGTCTTTCTGCTTCTAGGATTTCATCGACTTTACTCTGTCTAAAACGCAACGCAAAACGCCGACAGTAATCCACAAGCACTACAAGATCAACCGTATCCGTCAGTTCTACATGCGCAAAGTGAAATTCACGCAGCAAAATTGCCACGACAGACTCAGTCAAATCATCAATGATTTCCCCAAGTTGGAGGTAGGTTGTATATTTTTTGCGCAAATGAAATTCACACAGCTTCCTTGATTGACAAGTAAGTTTCATTGTTTTTGTTGGGTGATAATTAACTTAGTTTCTTTTCTCAAAAGATACAATATTCTTTTTCTGTCGTGTATGAGTTAGATTAATAAATTTGCATTCCATTATGCTCGTAAAATGAGACAAAATCAATGCACATGCAGTAAATTTTGATTACTGTCCAATGCACTTGGCCCCTAGAGGCTTTCGTGAATTGGACACATCAGAATTGACCGCGGGTGCATTGATTTTGTCTCATTTTACTCACGACATGAAATGTGCATTTATTAAGCTAAGTACCTACAAACCAGTATTTTTCTTGTTTTTTGTAGGACATTCATCCATTTTATGCAGATTTAATGAATGTGTTGTACGACAAGGACCATTACAAGTTAGCTTTGGGACAAATTAACACGGCACGCCATTTGATTGACAAGTAAGTGTGTAGGGATGCTAGAGGGCACTTTAGGACAAATTAACACAGCACGCCTTTTGATTGACAAGTGTGTAGGGATGCTAGAGGGCGCTTTGGGACAAATTAACCCGGCACGCCGTTTGATTGACAAGTTAGTGTACAAGGATGCTAGAGGATGATATGGTCAAGGGCAAGGTTACTTACTATAAGGTGTGTTTTTTAGATTTTTGGAAAATGTTTTAGTGAAACAGGTTGATTTTTTTTTTATTTTTTTAAATTTGTCACATTTTGCCAACTGTTGCTAAACAACTATCAAAATGAGTCGATTTTTCCAACTTAAAAAAAACCCCAGTAGATGAAAATGGGTTGATTTTTTGGTATTATCAAGAAAACAGCTGTTGTTAAAAGGTCACAAATTTGCTTTTAACTGCAGCAATGGGTTTATTAAAGCCAACTATATGGGTCATATTTTTGTATAAATGGCTTACTTACAAAACTACTATGGGTCAAATATGGTAGCTCCCTATTCACGTTGCAAGACTATCACTTTTTTACTAGTCGACTAGTCGGCATCAAATAGTCGCGACTTCGACTATCTTGGCGACTATTACTGACAAAAGTTTAACCGAAAATAGTAATGTAATTTTCGTAAGGTATATGCATCAAATGAATATATTCAGACTTGAATATATTTTT
This sequence comes from Ophiothrix spiculata, assembly GCA_000969725.1. NCBI lineage: Eukaryota > Metazoa > Echinodermata > Ophiuroidea > Amphilepidida > Ophiotrichidae > Ophiothrix > Ophiothrix spiculata. The sequence continues at coordinate 33,123 of JXSR01S012518.1, forward strand.
GCAAAACTTAGAAAAGAACATTTTTGAACCATTTTTTAACGGGCGCAAACAGCGGTAAAGCTAAATTTGGGATTCTGGAGAAAAAATTTGACGACCTGTGCACATGATTTTCAGTAAAATTTTACACGTTGTACACGCCGTATACAATTTTTTTGTCTTTAGTATGAGTCGATATACGGTAGAGAAAATGATAACAAACGTACAGATTTTTTGGAAAAATAATCAGATGCATAAACCAGAAAGGTTTAGCAATGTTTTATAAATATTAAAATTCATTTATATTACCTTGTTTGACCATAAATATTCCAAATAAACCCAGAAAGTTTTTGTGAAAAATACAGTTACCGTCGCATTGCAGATAGTGGGATCATGGTTGGATGTAAACAACATCAGCCGACCACTAAATAATTTGTTGGTTTATCCATGAAATTTTTTTTTTAAAAAGTGTGAAAAACAAAGGAAAAAATATATTAACACATGCTTTTAATTATTATCTTCAAAATATATTCTTAAAAAAAAATCAAAGATGAAGAAAAAAAAGTAGACCCCGTCGGGGTTTGAACCCGCGATCTTTAGATTAAAAGTCTGATGCTCTACCGACTGAGCTAACAGGGCAAACTTGATTGTGAAGAGTGCAACTTTGGTATATAAAGAAATGTCTTATTGCGAAATGTTGTGACATCATAAAATTAATATTCATGTTAGTAAATTAATTATGATAATGTAGGGTGGTGATTTTGTACGTAAATAAAATAATTTTATTCAATATTTAGAGCTTTTCTAGCACAAATATGTAATGTTTGTAGTACTTTAATGTCATCTTTTGGTTGTAGTATAAGTCTGGCACTAAAATACTCAATTTTAATGATTTGTTGAATTTTTCATAGGGTCAGATAATTCACATTCAGATGTGAAAAACGTCAGAGGAAATTTTAACAACACTAAGTGTGAAACAAAATGGCGATGCTACGCATTAATTAATAATGACAGCCGTCCTTTTTCCCTGTAAAAATATCAAAATCAAGAAAAAAATAGGATAACAAAAGTTGTCAAAGATGACTTAATGAGAAAAAGATTGTATTTTCATAAACTAAGCATGCAGTTAGAGTCAGATAAGCCAGCTTTGATGATCGTCAGTGTGTGTTGCATGAATGAAATTTCAAGTTTGGTTGGATGAGTTGTGCGGTATCAGCAGATGTGAATTAGTCGTACGGTAGTCGACTCTTAGATTTTGATAGTTGATAGTCGCGACTATTGCTGATAGTCGCGACTTCGACTTTTGGCGACTTAGTCGTGCAGCGTGACTCCCTATATCGCAGTAAACAACTCAAGCGTGCCACCTTGGGTCATATGTGCACCATCATGAAGCAATGTATGATGGCATACTCATTATATTCTCTTTTTTCACCTTATAGTGTTGCCAGAGACTACGTCAGATTACTCAAATATGGCGACTCATTATATCGCTGCAAACAACTCAAGCGTGCAGCCTTGGGTCGTATGTGCACCATCATGAAGAGACAGAATCAAAGTCTACAATATTTGGAGCAAGTCCGCCAGCATTTATCTCGTCTACCTACCATAGATCCCAATACCAGGACACTTCTATTGTGTGGTTTTCCTAATGTGGGCAAGTCAAGTTTTATGAACAAGGTATGTCACTATTTGATCCTTAAAGCAATACTATAAGATTTTGATCAGAAATGGTTTTGAGTAAAAACAGCTTAAAATGAAGAAATGAGACTTTCTAAAAGCATTTTCAAGTGTATTTTGTCAAAAAATTATTTTGCCTCAGAAACATCGATGAAAGCATATGCATGCTTTCCTTTACCAATACACGTGGAATTAAATTCCGGATCCCGAATTTAATTCAACAAATGGCCATAGCAGAAAAAGCATGCATATTTCAAACCAAATCTTTTGGAGGGTATTGATACCTACCAAAAATAAACCCATTAAGCTAAAAAAATCAAAAGTCATGGGTGACAGGGGCGCTTCATTTTAACACTTTATAGTATTGCTTTAAGTCCATCTACCATAGATCCTAAAACCAGGACCCTTCTATCGTTAGAATTTCCTATTGTGGGCAACAAGCTTTTTCTTAAGCAGGGGCTGGGCAATTTTTAACCCCAAGGTCAACTTTTTGAGCCTGATGGGACAGAAAATACGAGACCCAGGGTAATTTTTCCTACTACAGTGCCCGGATCTTGCCATGTACAATTTTATACTTATGAAGAAAATTATTGAAAACATGGATATTTTTGGAAAAAGAATCCAAAAAAAAAACACACCAACCAACAAAACCAAAAAAAAAAAAAACCCAAAACCCCCACCCCATCAGAAGAAAATCAAACAAGTTTTCCTGTTATTAATCAATTCTTGATATTCAAATCAAAATGTTCCGAAAAATAAATATAAATTCAATTTCGAAAATGGCTCCTGGTTCCGGAAAAACAAAACATGGCTCCTGGCTTTCAGGGTGTTTTATTTTGACAGCAGGTGCAGGGTAGAAATAGAGCAGTACTCCTTCACAATGGAATCTCTGTTTGTTTGGTCAACTGCTACTTAAGGACGATCACGGTGATAAGTTCCTACCTGTAGATTTTGTTTATTTTTTGTCAGTTAATAGATAAGAGTCTAAACTTCAAAATTCAGCATTAAAAAATGGGGGTCACCGATCATCTAAGCGCGCTATGATGTCATATATGATGACGTCATTTTCCTTTTAATTGACGATAACTTGAAAACTCGAGCGTTAGGATAATTATCGTAATTAACTTTTTTTATTGTTTGATGCTATAAAACAAAATTTCGACATTCCCGGCGATGAAAATTGTGTTTTTAGATTTTACCCCATGTAATTTCAACTTCAGCTATCTTTTGAAAACAGTTGGTGACCCCATATTTTTTTTCTTGATTTGACATCCATTTGACATTCACAATTGACCAGCAAAAAATTAAAAAATTCTACAGGTAGCAAATATTTGAAAAATCAGCATTTTGTGGTATTGGAAATTACACGTAAAAAGTTTTATCACTGAAGGCCCGTTGCTCGGGAGCACTCGTTGCTACTCGTTACTATTTCGCGCCATTATATGTAAAGACTGCGTAATAATAAATGTCTTACGATAATGTAATCCCTGGACTCTAATCGCACCATACAATGGAGGAGAGGTACCAGATGTTGGAAAAACTCCAGACAGTACATTCCTTCACAACAAATTGCCTTGTCTGTTGATCACATGGATTACTTCAGATAACACAGATCCCCTTCCCTCATGTTAAATGCATAACAAGACCATAGCATCTATCTATAATATGTAGTGCTGTTATCGATGTACTTTTGAATATCTTCGGTAGCAAATTTCATGACACATTAATGCAATATCGACAATATGCCATAATAATTCAAGATATTATTGACTCTTGTGACTCCAGCTAAATCCACTTTTAATACGTAGTTGGAATGAAAATCAATATTTACAAATTACATCTTTACTTTTCTCCCACTATCATCTCCACTTGTTCTGCCATCCATCCTTGTGTATATTTATTATTTTAAGTTTTGAAGAAATATTAACCATAATTTGACCCCTGTAAAAGCTTATAAACACAACGTTGTGCACCATTATAAAAAGCTAGTTGTTACATCGCTTGACACGCAGATACACTGTACATGGTACATACATCATTCGCAAGTAGTACTGTAGAGGAGACGCAACATCTTCTACTATAGATGGCACCGTAACTGTTTTCAAGGCGGGGTCATTTAGACGTCTTTTATTTCTTTCTTTTTTTGTATTCCTTATATCATTGGTGTGTCGATACTCTACTTGAGTAACGGCATGTCTGTAAAAATTACGACAATTGATGCTTTTGACAATCGATAACAGCACTAATATTAAGTATGGACCCATTTCCACTTTTGACTACAGGTGACGAGAGCAGATGTGGAAGTAGAGCCATACTCCTTCACAACCAAATCCTTGTACGTAGGTCACATGGACTACCGCTACCTCAGATGGCAAGTTGTAGATACACCAGGGATCCTAGATCACCCGCTGGAAGACAGGAATACCATAGAAATGCAGGCTATCACGGCGCTGGCACATCTCAGAGCCGCTGTGCTGTATATTATGGATTTATCTGGGCAGTGTGGGCATTCTATACAAGAACAGGTACAGTACCCCACACTTTAGAAGGGATAGGTGTAGGCTATCACGGCGCTTGCGCATCTCAGAGCCGCTGTGCTGTATATTATGGATTTATTTCCGGCAGTGTGGGCATTCTATACAAGAACAGATATAGTACCCCACACTTTAGAAGGGATGGGATGTAGGCTATCACGGCGCTGGCGCATCTCAGAGCCGCTGTGCTGTATATTAAGGATTTATCTGGACAGTGTGGCCATTCTATACAAGAACAGGTACAGTACCCCACACTTTAGAAGGTATGGGATGTAGGCTATCACGGCGCTGGCACATCTCAGAGCCGCTGTGCTGTATATTTAATGATTTATCTGGACAGTGTGGGCATTCTATACAAGAACAGGTACAGTACCCCACACTTTAGAAAGAATGGGATGTAGGCTATCACGGCGCTGGCACATCTCAGAGCCGCTGTGCTGTATATTATGGATTTATCTGGCCAGTGTGGGCATTTTATACAAGAACAGGTACAGTACCCCACACTTTAGAAAGAATGGGATGCAGGCTATCATGGCGCTGGTGCATCTCAGAGCCGCTGTGCTGTATATTAAGGATTTATCTGGGCAGTGTGGGCATTCTATACAAGAACAGGTACAGTACCCCACACTTTAGAAGGGGTGGGATGTAGGCTATCACGGCGCTGGCGCATCTCAGAGCCGCTGTGCTTTATATTATGGATTTATCTGGGCAATGTGGGCATTCTATACAAGAACAGGTACAGTACGCCACACTTTAGAAGGGATGGGATGTATATATAGGCTATCACGGCACTGGCACATCTCAGAGCCGCTGTGCTGTATATTATGGATATTTCTGGGCAGTGGGGGCATTCTGTACAAGAACATTTTCTTAAGTATTGAGAATATACAAAATGTGTACCCTGTGCTTTAGAAAAATAGGGGAGTTAAGGGTAATAAAAATAGATTTGCCAATATATTTGGCAAGATCTCAATTTTTAGAATAGGCCTTTTTGGGTTTATGAATGACAATAAGGATGAAGTATTTCATACCTTGAAACTCCATGGCTTTACATTAACTTACTGGACTAATTTAAGTTGTTATATTGTTTAATTTCAGGTTGATTTATTCAACTCCATCAGACCATTGTTTGCTAACAAGCCATTAATAGTCGCTTGTAACAAGATAGACATCACATCAATAGAAGAACTAGCGCAACCAGAACAGGTTAGTCTATCTATAAATCTTGAAGTATGCAACAAGCAGCCGATTAAACATAAACCAATATAACCATACCGGGAAGTAAATTAGTCTGTATTTTCCAAATCGTAAACGTAACATATTTATTTAATCTTGCTGAATATTCAAGTTATCGTATTTTCAAGGTTTGTCCAGGTTGTAGGAACAAAATTAGCAAAAAATAAAAACCGAAATCATAAATGATTCAAGTATAAAAGTGTTAATATGCAGTGATTTGTTCTTAATCAATCCTAATCAATCTTTACTAGTCTCTTACACAACACAAAACCACCAGTTCACAATGTTGGAGAATACAAGGAATATGCTATGGATCTCTTAGCAGAGACTTGATTGCTTGTTGCATACTTCAAGGTTCATAAGTTTACCAGAAATTAGAGCTATATGATTTATAGTGCAATGTAACTCTTAGTTTCCCCTGACCCTAACCCAAAAAGCCTGTAACAAGATAGGCATCACTTTCAATAGAGGAATAAGGCTTGACGTCCAAAGACATTCGCTCTTGATATTCGCTCTGACTTATTCGCTAAAACGGAGAGCGAATGTCGCTCTCATTGCGCAAACATGGAAAGTGAATGTCAATCGCACATGTTGTAGTGCTATGATTATTGAATAAACAAATCCAAGAATATTCGGAGCAATCTTCGCTCCAATTCAATCGTAAGTATTGCGAATGTCGTGAAATTTGTTAAGCGAACATTGCTTCCCATTGGAGTGAAGTTTTCTTTGTATGGTGAGCAAATGTCACTTGGACCCCAAGCCTAAGGGCAACCAGAACAGGTAGGTCTGCTAGAAAGACGAATGGGTGATTTATGGTGCATTATCCCTGGCTTCCCTAATACTAACCCAAGAAGCTAGCAGTAGTCTCTTGTGGTATAGGCCTAATAAAATAGACATCACATTAATAGAAAATTCGAGAGTACATGGTGCTTAGGCGTTTGAGCACAATAAGGCCACAACATTGTGCGGCCGGCTGCAACCTGACCACAGCCTTTATTTTCCAAGATGGCAACCGTAGGTTTGATTTTTCACCTCAAGATTTTTGTGATATATTCATTAAATGTTTTGACATTATCTAGAGGTGCATAATTAGGCCTACGGTCGCCATCTTGGAAAATCAATGATATGGCCCGGTTGTGGCCTAATTGTGCTCCAACGCCTTATCTGCATGTCTGCATCAGCTCACAAAACACTGTACAGACAAATTGAAATTATATAAGTGACATGTAGTTGAGCATATTGGTTCCCCGCAATAATAAGTTACCCGCCATGGCTGTCGGGCGGGTCTTGATGGTAGCCCTTACCAGTACTGACGATAATATGTGAGTACTCCCAGGTATGTGTGATGCTGAAGGACTCTTATTTTGATAAAGAGAAAGTTGAGAGTCGATGTTGAACTTTCTCAATGTCCCTTAATATTTGTAAGATTATATGACTTGTGTACAATGTAATATACAGGCTTACATCTTGTGCACATTTTCACGCCACACCTTTTGCCCCATCTATTTGATTTCAATTTTAATCTCTTTCACAACGCAGGAAATATTAGAAGTATTTAGGAATGATGGCATCTCAGTGATCCCAATGAGTACCGTAACAGAGGAGGGTGTCATGAAAGTGAAAACGGAGGTAAGAACAGTAGCTGAGCACCATTTCATGTGCGCAAGGTTTTGTCTGATATAATTACAGTAAACAGGGTTATTTTTGCAAGGGTTTAATTTTTGCGAATTTTGCGAATCAACATCTAACCGCGAATATTAAACCCCTCGAATACATTAATTTTATGTGTAGGTCTATGTAATGAAGCTTTAAAATGCTAATTTAACATGGGCGAAAAGGTTGTGATTGTTTGGTTTCGCAAAAATATTCCCGTTTAGTTTTGCAAAAAATTCTGCTCGCAAAAATATTCCCGTTTACAGTACTTTGGAAAACAAACTATTATTACTACAAAACTCCAGTATCATGCTATCAGGGATGTATAGCTACGCCGGATAGTGGTGGGTGGGCCACAAAGAACTCTGTAAATTTTCCCCAACACTAAAATCAATTTTTAGTCTACATACCATATTGTTCTTCTTAATCTCCCACTGGGCGGCGACATTTCATGAAGGGTGGGCGACTATTAGAGACCGATTTTCAACATCAAAATTTGCACAAAATTGCCACGTTTGCTTAACAATTACAGCAACTTACCGGAAGTACTGAAAATGTTTACATCATTTCTGGGATCGAGACCTCATTGACTTTACTTCTGGTACCGTTTCCTGTTACTTGCAATTGTTGGTAAGCTTAATGATATACAAAAATGATTCAAAATTAAATGCTTTTTGACACTTGTCTTTGAAATTTTTTTTGGGTTGGGCGTTTAATAGAGCATGGGCGATTAATAGGAACAATATGTCATCTGTTACATCTAGATCAGGGGTTCTCAAGTAATTTATTGTAAGGGCCAAATTGTTGTGAGAAAATGCAGAAGGGCCAAATAAAGAATAAAAATCAGGTATCTTTTACAGCAGTGGCGACACGAGCATCACAACTGGAGGGAATTAGGGGGAGATGAAATTCAACCAAAACATTTTTGTGCGGCAATGCGTATACCGGTATTGCAATATTACAGATATCAATTTTTGTAGAAAAACTTGTTCATTGTTTGATTCAAAATGATGCTTCTTTATCATAGTAATTCATGCAAAAGTACCCATAAAACATTTGCTGTCTTCCGTGAAATGGTCATGATGAAATCTTTAAATTTGTGCAGAGCGTGGAAAAGTATTAACATAACATTTATCAGAAAAGGAGAATTGAGTGTTTAAAAGCTTATGTTTTGATGTGTTTTATGTGTGGAAAGGATAAACTAGCGACACAAAATCTGTGTGGAAAATGCCCCAATCCATATTGTTGTGGATCAAGGAAGATCATTGGGTTTGCTTATTATTAAAACATAACTTACACAAAACTTGCAGCTATAATAACAGATTTGCTTTTTGCAGGTTACAATTGTATAAAAAGGTAACAATAAGTAAAGACCGTTTAAAATGAGAGGTTATATTTTCCAGTAATTTTCTACTTTTCTCTTACTTACATGGAGTTCTTCCTGTATATTTCTCGATTTAGACTATTTTTTTTCCGCTGACTGCCACTGCGGGTGTCGTGGGCTGAATTTGACCCGCGGGCCGCTATTTGAGAAGGCCCGATCTAGATGGACCTTGCAAACGAATGAGAAGCTTGTGAGAATGGCCAAGCGCGTTTGCAAGTCTGTCAACGAACACTGTAATCCCCTTGCAAAGTTTCCCATTTAAAAATATTGATGACCAGTCGATGCTATATGTTACTGTAGTCGTGTCTTCAAAGCATTGTCAAGTTATTGAATGAATATTCTGCCAATTTGAGAATTCTGTAATAATGTCAAAAATTCTTGTCAATCCCAAACCCTGGTCGTATCTGCAATAGCTGCCATTTTTCATAAATTTGGACTTGCACACAGTGTATAATCTCTAGTCTATGGTCAGTGGCTCTTTAAATGGTGTCACCTGAAAACCCATTTCAAGAGCCACTGACATAAGACAGAGAAATGTTGAGGGATTTTCCACATTCTTGTGGAAAGGTTTAAACAAATATAACTTAGGCAGCCATTGCAGATGACTTTCTTGCACCCACATGACGATCCGAGAATAATTAATCTTGAGTCATTAATGCTAGCTATTGAAAAGATCTTGTTTTCATTGAACCACGTGTGATCGCTCACCACGAAAAAGGGGGACTTTATGACAGAACACTTATTTTGAAACTGGTGGAAATAGGAAGCAAAAAATAATAGGAATTTCCAGCATATTTTCTGTTTAAAGTGGAAAGGCCTCTAAACAAGGTTAGTAAATATTTGTGATGCAGAAGTTTCAACCTTCATTTGTGTGTTTAAAATTTGATTGCCTTGATCAATTTCAACAAGTTAAAGTGTCATTTTAAAGCTTAGACAATGCTGTAACAGATGAAATTATAAAATCAAAATTGATATCATTTGCAAATTCCCCCTTGGGGGGTGAGCTGTCATATATACTATACTTTTGTTCAATTGTGAAGTTTCGCCTGCAACAACACTTTGGTTCTGACTACATTGTACTGGGTTGGTCATGTGATAATATATAAATATCAAATTGATTACTATTTTAGATAAAGAAGAATAGTAGAGATTGTAGAGACAATTTGGGAGACATCTAATAAGGGGCTGCTTCAAAACTCAACCGGCTGTTCTGGCCGGTTTAACTGGAATAAACAATAGCAAAACCGCCGGCTGAGTTTTGAAGTGACCTCCAAAGTGAATAATTCTGAGAAGGCATCAATCAAGAAATTGAAGACTTGTTGCATACAAATGGAATGTTAATGTAATAACAAAGCAAGTCCTGTGATTAATGTTTTTCTTTATTTGTCTCCATTTTAGGCTTGTGATAGACTGTTGACCCAAAGAGTTGATGTGAAGGTCAAGGGTCAAAAGATCAAAGATGTTTTCAATAGGCTAAGAGTATCGGAACCCAGCAAGCGAGATGACAAGGTATGGGTCAAAAGTCAAACATGTATTAGAGCTCTGAATATGCCATAAAAGTTGTTTATCTTCAATACAATGCATACTACAAAAGGTATAAATGAAGTGTTGAAAGTTGAAGAGAAGTAACATAATCAATTTGAAAGCGATGAGATCTTGACTTTGGCGACATGGAAGCATGCTTTGCTGAAAGATATGACACACATTGCATAAGCATAGCTAGGTTGGCTATGGATGACAAAACCGCTACAGGTTTTAACTAATCATCCAAATTCATAAAAGTAGCAATTGCTTTTTTTGTAGCCTTTACTTGAACTTTTATCCATATGTGAGCAGATATTCAAGCAAAAGCAATAGAAAAAGCAATTGCTTACTTTTATGAATTTGGTCTATTAAATCCCATATAGAAAACAATGCTGAATATTCTAGGCTATATTTCATTGATAAATTTCTCTATCACTGAAGTTGGTATCCCAAGTTTTCAACCATATTCTATTGTACTTTTTCACAGGTGAGACAACCATTTGTCCCAGAAGCATTCCTTGCTAAGAAGAACGCCATGGAAACAGATAGGAAAGCTAAGAAACTCAGGAAACATCTGATGGAAGAACTTAAAGAGGACTATGAGCTGGACTTGCAGGAGGTGAGTAAATGGAACCTGTGGCCGTGCAAACACTTAGTGACCACGGGGGTGGGGTTCCTAGGGGCCCTACAACACTACGCGCGAAAACGCAAAAAAAATTGACATCGCCGCATCATGTAATTGTCAAACTTTACGCAGCGGGTCCCCCAGTGGCAAAAATTCAAATCGATTCAGTTATTTTCGTGCAAATTAGCATAAAGTGAATTTTGGAAGGCACTTCAAATTTGTTTTGTCCATACAATTGAAACCGAATAATTTTTTTTAAATTTTATTTTAGCAATGTAAGTATACTTGCAATGTGCAAATGTGAGCAAAATTTCATGCGAAAATTCCTTCGGGAACAGAGTTTTTGAAATTTTGGCGGGAAATTTTTTGATGTGGCATAACAGATATTTTTTAGGCTGTCGATTTGGAACGGTGCATCCAATTTTCTGTATTTTGATCCTTTTTACATACTTTACCATTGACCAGACTTTCAACCTGAAATTCATACTGGAAAGGTGCTTTTTTTAGGGGGGGGGGGGGTCCCTAGGAAACCAATGGGTGGGAAATATTGGCATTTGACAGCATTCAGAACAATAGCAACTTGCCAGATCCTCTGTTCCTGTAGTGCTCTCTAATATCCTTTTAGACTTTCCTTTGGGTTTGTAACTGCTGTATATAGTCTATGAACATGTGTTCTAATAACGTTGAATTTGTTAGCAGCCAGGTTTGCAAATCAAAGTGCAGATATTGATCTGTGTTAGTAGGTTTTCTGTAGAGGGACGTATTCAGAGAGGCATCAAGGTTATGCAAAATACAGGTGGACTCAGAATTGATATGTGTTTGAAGAACTTGCATGACACCCAATTTATGAAAGCACAATCATTTAATTAATATGACAAAATCAGATCTTTTGTATGACAGGTGGCTTGCAAAATGTGTTATGCTCCATACAAATTTATGAATGATAACTTGACCAATCACATTACCTATAGCAAAGCCCTACAGTTGTCAAAATCATACTCAGAATTTAAATTAGATTGTTCATCTAGACAAAACTCAAAAACCATTTTAAAACTTGGTCAGCGTTGAAATCACTTTATCTCTTTCCAGCTGTCATATTTCTCAAGAAAGATCTTATTAAGATCTTTTAAATTTTATAAGATCTTTTAAATTGCACTTCGAACTGGAATATTTGAAAATTATTATTTTAAATATGTTTTCCCTATATTGTTCTTTCCCCTGTATCCAAATCATGTCTGCAATTTTCATTAACTATTTAGGAATGGGATGTACCAGAGGATGAGAAAACTGACATTATCCCTGAGATCTGGATGGGCAAGAATATCGCTGACTTTGTGGACCCAGATATCGAGGAGAAGTTACTTGCCTTGGAGAAAGAAGAAGAAATGAGAATACAGGCTGGCGTCTATGATAATGCAGAATCGGTAAGCTTATAAACTATTCAGGACGGGATGGGGTGGGGGCTAATGATACTGCAGAATCGGTAAGCTTATAAACTATTCAGGACGGGATGGGGTGAGGGCTAATGATAATGCAGAATCGGTAAGCTTATAAACTAATCAGGACGGGATGGGTTGGGGGCTGGACTTGGGACTTGATATTGCAGAATCGGTAAGCTTATAAACTATTCAGGACCGTAGGGGTTGGGGCTGGATTCCGACATAGAGGAACACTTACTTGCTTTGGAGAAAGAACAGATGAGAATACAGGCTAGTCTGTAAGATATTGCAGAATTAGCAGAATTGGGAAACTTACAGGTGTAAATCCAGACCCTGAAAAAGGAGGGGGAGGGGACTGGATTCAGACATGGAGAGATTATACTCATGTCTTGGAGAATGGCGAATTGAGATTTCAGTATCAGTTATCTCACATTTTTGATAAGTTTCTAGAAATCACCAAAATAATCAACTGGCAACTCAGTATTTTCTTGAACTTGGTAAATCCAATTTATGTACTGTTTTACAATCACTATTATATTTTTTAGTGTTAGAAATCATACTTTTTTCTCAACATTAATAAGATGAATTTTTCCCGTTTGCTTTCAGAGTGAAGACGAAGAAATGAAAGAAATCCGTGCAACTGCCAGCAAGTAAGTACTGTAAATGGCAATATTTTCGTGCTCAGTAATTTTCGCGCACAGCCAATTTTGGACCATTTTGTGTGTTTTTATTTTTGCGCACCTGAACATTGGGCTAGTATGAATTTCCTTTGCAACAAATACACATTAATTTCCGCCGTACATTTATTTTCGCTCTTTTTTCATTTTGCGCGAAAAGCGCGAAAATAAATGTAGCGCGAAAAATACCACTTATACAATAGTTATTGCAATGGCTTCAATGACTTGTGCTGCTAGAATCATACCTATCATTTTTGTTGTAATAATGCATTGTGCAGGTCTCATTATACATACCGTAGAGCCTTGCACTCTGTGGAGTTTTGTTTACTCTATGGACAATTCTGGCTCTGACTAGAGTACCTGTCATATATTTAGAGAATAAAAGACAAGATTTATTGTTTTGCCTGTCATCTATCGTCTCATAATGGATGGGCGTAAATTGTTTTGAGTAATGGGTGCCCCCGCAGGGGATGGCCATTACGAAAAAATAATGTACGCCCATCCATTATGAGACGAAAGATGACAGCCGCAAAACAATTAATCGCCATCTTTTATTCTCATTTTTAGTCACAATTTGAGTCATTTATAAACCAAAAACGATGTAAATTATTGCCAAAAACTATAAACACTATCATTGAAAAAACGTACACCCTTATTCAAACATGAAATATTCCAAACCCAGTAAAGCTGTTCGCGCCGGATTTGTGCATATACCTGCAACGCGCCGTAATTTTGAACGGGCGGCTCCACTGCCTTTCACGCTGAACGCACTGTCATCTATCGTCTCATAATGGATGGCCAAAATTCTTTATTAGGAAGTAAAATCGCACTCAGTGACTAAGAATTTGGTAATAATACAGTGTGTGGATTTCATTTTACATACCATAGGGCCTGATTTTTGTATACACTGAGTAATTTTGGCACTGACTGTTAGAGTACTGTGTTGAGTACTGTGTTGGCACTGACTGTTAGAGTACTTCAGGGCCTGTGTTGAAAGCATCTTAATTTTATTTTGTTTGTTGGTCTCGGGTATGAGGCTATTCCCTAAACATATTTATTGATGCTATATATCAAGAAAGAGCCAAAGATTTGTTTGTAAAACAATATTCCTTTCACATCATAGATTGCAGACAAACCAAAAGAAATTTGGAGTTTGCATTAGATCTCAAAAAATATATAGAGGGCAGTATTTATCGTTGTCAACAACGATAATTAAAAATACAAGATTATCTAAATATTTTGATATATGGGGTTTGAATTTGACAATGAAACTTTGCATGCTGTCATTATTACTGCTAATACTTCAAATGATGCAAAAATCTCAAAATGCTTAGGGAAAAGTTTGGGAATGATGCTGAACTTGTCCAATGCCCCTTTAAAAAGAGCAGATGTAATATTTTGAAGGTATGTGCAATGCTCTGAAAACACTTGTATGGTTTGTATTTGCATACCTGCCAACTGTCCTGAATTTATCAGGATCTCAAAATGGCCAAATATCAGGACATCCTGATTTTGAGATATTAAAAAAAATAAAAATACAAGGAAAATTCACCAATCCCGACCTGTATTCAGTAAATATTTATGCTCTTGTGGCATATAGTTGGGCCAAAACCTAAAAAAAGCCTTAATAAAGATAAGGAAAGTCACAAACCCACCTGTATTCAATACATATTTATGCTCTTGGAACATATTATGAGAGTCCAATCGTAAAAAAGTCACTTCCGGCGAATGCCTCGCAAGTGCTCGACCTTTTTGTCCTGATTTTGGGTTTTAAATGTTGGCAGGTATGTATTTGTGTTGGAGCCAAATAACAAACAGACTGTCCTTGTCTGTGCATCAATGATTACACTTGAAATTGATTTTTTTCCAGAATTCGAGAAAAGAAGACACTAATCATCAAAGCATCAAGAGAGAAGAGACGAATCAACAAACCAGGAGTCACCAGGAATAAGAAGGCGGTAAGGAAAAATAAAAAATCATGGAGGAAGTAGTACATGTACATTGGGACAAGCTCCTTGAGAGCTCGGATCTACACTCCCGGTCAAAAGTCTTTGCGCACCTATTACATCAGACAACATAGCCTTGTTTATATCAAATTATCCAATATTTTTGTTAAAATCCTGTTTGTGTACATGCTATATTTACCTAACATTGATAAATCAACCCCTCTTGCGATTTTTGACCTTCCGTAACCACTGGAATTTATGATTTTCTAAACCGTCTCAAAACCCCACGTAAATTTCCCATAGAGCTGAACCTACTTAATTATTCATAAGCTATTTTTCGCCATGTAAAGCTATAGGAGATTT
>JXSR01S012520.1:29985-46194 GCA_000969725.1 Ophiothrix spiculata
TCCTGATGTTATGACAGACCTCCATTAATTGGTCTGTTAAGTGCTTTGAATATTAATAAAATATGTACTTTCAATAATTGTAGCTACATTCTCCTGTTTTCATTGAAATTAGAGAGTTTGAGAGGGCAGTTTTGCATATAAAAATTACCGACAATTCTGCAAAAAATATGCACCATATCGCGTGAATCAACTTGGAAAAGACAAAATTCCCCAGCTTATGAGGGGGCCACATCCCCCTCAGACACCCCCCGTCCGTGCAAGCGCGGAGCTAAAGCACCACACAATACAGCACCCGGGTAAACAAATCCTGCATCCGCCCTGGTGTGTGATAACCAACAAGTAGGAGCGCCATAGTGTAGTGGTTAGCGATCTCATCTTACACGCAGTGGGCCCGGGTTCGATTCCCGGTGAGGGCACTTGCCGGAATGAATCTCAGAATCTTTAATGTTTATCTGACTTAGTGGGAGCATTGTATGGGTCAGATAATCTAGATCTTCTCCGCTCCTCACATGAAGTATTTAGAGTTGGGTAAATATTTCATGAGAGATCGTCGTCCTTCGGAGGGGACATTAAGCCGTCGGTCCCATGTACAGAAGTGTCATACCTGTACATGTAATCGCAGTTAGTATCGTAAAGTCTAAAGAGTAGGGTATTCTACCCCTGACTGTTCTCAACCCCGTTTCGGTCAAACAATTCGGGACTTCAAAATCCGCAGTGCGTTTATCTTTAATATCATGTAGGCTGCACTATATAGGGAGAAAGAGAAAGTGTACTAGGTGTTCACACAGTAACAAGCAGAAGCAGAACTTTAGTGCTGAAAGACGTCAACGAGAACAAGCCTATCTTTGATCGCAAAACACGATCCGGTTCACTTTGTTCAACCGGATCGCGCGGGGAGCTATTCAGATTCAGTTGCACAATTACCGTACGCCAAATAACTGACCCATAAAAATGACCCTGATGATTACATCACCAATATAGCCTTGAATGTTATAGCTTAATCCACTAATTTGAAGGGGTGATTTTAATTAGGTGGACCTCGCAGCGCCTGTTTTCAACCCGTGGCTGGATTAGTCAAACACCTATGAAATAATGGTATCGCCAAACGACGTCACATTAATATTAATGAGATCCATAATGCGATATGCAACGTGACAATGTTTCGGTTACATCGTTTGATCACCGGGAACGCATTTGTACACAAGAAAAATCACATGCAGATATCACCTTTAGTGGAAATAAATGACCAAAATGAATAGTAAGTTTGTTTGACATAAATTATATATAGCAATCAAGCCAATTTGTTTGGAGTCATATTGTCACATGTAGCCGCAAGGTGCGTTACAAATTCGGGAACGCTAGCACTGGTTTTAGGTATAGGCTTCCAAATTGGGCCTGAGTGCCTCATATAGTATATGAGGCACGAGTTGAGTGCAAGCCTATCTACACTTGAGTGACATTCAGTACTCGATTTTAAGGGGTTTTACTTGCACAAATGCAAGTAGAATTTGCTCTGTGCAAGTGAAATTTTGCCGGTGCACCATTGAGTGCAAGTAAAATTACAAGTTTTTAAGCTTATATTTGAAGAAAATTCTCATCTGTGCAAGTAACTTCAAATGTCAAAATCGAGCACTGGTGACAAATACATGTACCTTCGTTCGATGGAAGTCAGTCTAGATCTGTTTTTGTAGACGCACTAGTCTGTAAAAACCCATTTCAATTTCTCACCTTTGGCAAGTCTTTAGCATCTCTGATGCCCTCAACCATTTTATGACCATCAGGGTGTATTTTCTCAACATGGTTCCACATTCTTTCCCATACGTTATGTGTTATGGGAAATCCTTCCTTGTTCACGTAAAACAAAACACCGTTTTCTTCTTCCTCGTCGTCTTTTTCATCTTCGTATTTCCCCTTCATATTCTTCTGTGTCTTATTTGCCATCTTCTTTATAAAAAACGATTAAAAAATCTTGGCGAATTGGTACTAAATTTGTTTCGTGGGCGCTGCCATATTGTTTATAGTTGTCTTGGAAGCAATAGCCTAAGTTGCTAAAAATAGCCCAACAGCATTTATTAAGATCAGCATACACGCGTATTTGTTTGGAGAAACAAGATAACTATTACGAGTGTTTCTATAAACTGATTGAAGAAAATAACCTATAAGACTTGGAATGAGTCTAGTTTTAGGCTGAATCATGTGTTCTCTTTCCAGACTGACTCAAAAACAGAAAACCTACCAAAATCCACAGTCGCCTTTGTTTTTCTTTTACAAACTAAACTCCTGATTAATTTTGCAAACATTATCATTGACATAGCAATTAAAAATAATGAGATTAGTAATAAAATAATAATAATAATAATGAAGAGACTTATATTAAATCTTGTAAAATTGTGTTTTTCTTTCAAGCAATTATGTTGTGTTTTACATTCTCAGCCTAGATGCTATGAACCCCTTTTTGTCCTCCTGTGAGAACCCTTTTGTCTAAAAGGTTTTGACAAGTTGATGGTTCTTTGTAGAACCTAGAAAGTTTAGAATACCGGTGCTTTAAACATGTAAGTAGGCCATCAAGGTACTCTTCACATAGTCAGCCTCATGTTGTGCTTTCTATACACTCTCAGAAAAAGATGTTATTAAGAGAGAACCCTTTCGTCTAAAAAGTTCTGACCGGAACCTACACTCTTAGAAGGCCGGGATCAAATTTTTGATCCTTTTTCGGGATCTTTTATTTTGATCCTTTAAGGATCACTTTTGATCCTTTAAGGATCACTTTTGATCCTTTTGAGGATCAATATATACAAATGGATCAAATTCACAAGGATCATTTTTGATCCTTTTTTAGGATCATTTTATTTTTATCCTTTTTGATTACAATATCAAAGTTTTGATCCGTATTTCTGGTTTACTTTGATACGGAAAGGATGAGCTCACATTTTGATACCGCGTTTGGATGCAACGTGATGTTTTGTTTCATATTTGAGTACACCCCATTACCGCTACACAGCGGGGAATGTATACTATGGTGTAACATGTATAAATACGTTGATTTCATCACACAGCCCCGTGGTCGAGTGGTAATTAGAGGCTTGGTCTCGTAATTACCAGCAGGTATGAGTGCGGCGTGGGTTCAAACCCTGCTAGCGTCACTTCAGTGTGATGTTTTTTGCAGGTCTTTTTTATAAGAAATATTTGATCCTTTTTCGGATCAAAATTTTTGATCCTTTTTTTGGGATCACTTTGATCCTTAAAGGATAAGCTCATATTTGATACCTAAAAAGGATCAAAATTGATCCTTTTTGTCTCATATTTGATACTTTCTTTCTAAGAATGTATGATGGTTCTTTGAGAACTTTTAAAAAAATGTAAGTAGGCCACCAAGGCCTAATTTACTTTCAGTCTTCACAAAACTCTGTAAATGTAAGACAAAGTTACCTGCTCTAGAGTATTTACACATGTTTTTTTTCTTAATTAAAAATATTTTTCTGTTTTAACAACAACCTTTGAAGGTTTCCTGATGGTCTTTGTTCAAAAAAAGGGTTGTTGAAGCATTCGGTACGTGATAAATGGGGTCATTAACAGGTTGGAAGATTTCAATGGGGTCATTGAGGTAACACCTTTGCGGGCACCTTTGGACTCAAACAGAAAATAGTCCTCTTTGAAGTTCAAAATTGCTATTACAAAAATGCCCATGCAGCGCACGATTTTCCTTAAAAACGTCAAATTAGCGGGGGAAAATGTAAGGAGTGAGAAAGAAAAATGGGAGTCATTGAGTATCTGACCATTAAAAAAGGTGCCTTTGTGTATTTGATTTTTTTGGGGGGAAGAAGCCAAAATAAGGAGGTGGGCTTAAATGTTCGGCCTATTGGGTGCAAGACGGTTCACATCCTGCGTAAGATAATACTATTAATAGAAGTCCCCCCCCCCCACCCCCCGGGAGTAGGCCATCAAGGTCTATTATACTTTTTGTCTCCACATAATCTGCAAGAGGAGAAGCCTGAGAAACTTTGCAAGAAGGTTTTTGCAGCTAAGGGAATCATTTTTGGGCTATAGAGAACCCTTTCAGAACGCTTTTTGTGAGATGGCCCTGATATAGCATATTTGACTTATACAATTTTCAATTGAAGTAGGAGCTAGAGTATATTTGACAAATGTGCACCAGGACCTTCCAGGAACAAGTTTCTAATATTCAAACACTATGATCTTTGTTTTTAAGTTGAAGATGCGCTAGTCCTGAAATATGTTTAAGTCAAAGATGTTTGTTTATCTGGACCCTATTTCAAAAAAGTTAAAAATCAACTTAAGTCATGGAACTAGGATGAATTACTCATCTAAACTCGGGGATAAAATTTGAAATTTTGAGTTTATCTTCATGTTATTATTACTATTATCTTTTACTTCGTAGAGGAACTTGAAATTTAAAGACTTTTCTGATTTTTTTTCATAGAAAAAAGATAGGATGAATCCTAAATTTTAGACTTGGGTTGATTTTAACTTTTATGAAATATAATAGGGCCCTGGACCAGGTTTCTAATATTTAATCATGATACTCCTGACTCCTGAGAACATTTGATATGCTTCAACTGAAAATTTTACAAGTATCAGGGCCACTATCATACAAAAGCGTTCAGAACCTTTTTAGGTTCTTCAAAGAATCTGGGATATATTAGTAAGGAACCTGTATACATTGTACATGTACGATTCCTTACTAATTTGCTGCCTTGCTAGAACCAGTGTTTCCTAGTTTTATCTTGCCCAGATCCCTCTTGATCAACTCCACCACTGATCTACCTACCCTCTGTCTACTTATTCCATTGACCAATAAAATCCAGAGATCTACCCATTCATTAAGTGACTTAGCAGCGAGGCTGCGGCGCGCGTCACAGCCGAGGCGTTCAGACCGACCCGAAGGGGTCTGCGACTCCGGTATAGTGTATCTAGGCCAGGCCCGTAGCCAGGATTTTTTCAAGGGGGGTGCTGATTTTTCAAAAAGTGGACCTTTTGGATTTGGAGGAAAAATTTTCATTTTGGTCGACCCAAAACTAATTTTAGTGGTTTTGACAAAGTGACAAGCAAAAAAAAAAAAAATGGTTTTCAGTAGTTTTTCAAGCATTTTGTTTAGTATTTTGGTAAAAACGGCCTTCCATTTACATGTTTTGGTGCTTTAGGTCGTCTTTTGGTGGGTATTTAGGGAATTTTTGTGGACCTTTTTTGTACATTGTCAAATTTGGGGGGTGCGACCCACAATAGTCCTTGGTCAGAGCTAGTGTTTCCATGCATTCAACATTTTAATTTTCTGAAATAGAAGCCAAACTTTCCCGGAATTCATTGAGATTTCCTGAAATCTCTAAATTTGCTGTAAAAAATCCTTGAGCAAAATCGGTCAGAGGAAAAAATACGGAATTGTGGTACGCGAAAATCGGCACTAATTTTAGTTAATAAAATTTGCGCGAAAATGGCAAATTTGACTAATGATAATAATAAATAAATAAATAATAATAATAATAAATTTGACTAAACATCTAGATAATATCTTAAAGGAGCTTGGTCCAATATTTCAAAATTTAGTTTTCAATTAGTGAAAGATGACCACTAAAGGGGTCTAAGGTTCAAATTTCAGCTGAATTGGTCAAAGCGTTTTGATTTTATAAGCAATTTTGTAGTTCAGAGCCGGGATTATACGTTACTGTGTAAAATAATTATGGTTACCATATAAATTAGACACATTTTCATCTAAATCTCCAAAACTCAAAACTGAACATAGGCAGCTGTGAAATTTCACATGGGTTATGAGAAAAATGTGATGACTCCCCTCGAAAAGGAGGACTATGCGACAGAACACTTTTCGGGAAACTGATGAAAAAAGGCAGCAAAAAGTAAGAAAATAATAAGAATTTCCAGCAGATTTTCTGTTGTATGTAATATTTGATCGCCTTGATCAATTTCAACAAGTAAGGTGTCATATTAAAAGCTTAGAAAATGCTGTAACAGATGAAATCATAAAATAAAAATTTATATCATCTGCAAAGTCCTCCCTTTCGGAGTGAGGCATCTCAAATATGAACAATATTTTGGTACCAAAATCTCAAAAAGTTTGAAAAAAGCTTAAGTTGAACTTAACAATTCAACACCTGAAGTAAACTCCTCATATCCCCAAACTAATGGGGGATGCACTTTATTTGGAAGAAGAAGAAATTTCCAGATTTACCGAAATTACCTGGAATTATTACATTTCCCGAAAATTACCCGAAATTTAGTAGAATTTCCCAGAATTCGGGTAAAGTGAAGGGAGGAGGAAGTAAAGATTTAACACTTGAAACACACCCCTGCAAAAAGGATTTGGAACAAGTCTATTTCTACAAGGAGCTCCAAATCAGCATGGAATTTTTCAGACTTTACGAAATCATCGATGAACTGCAGGGAATCAGCGACTGTTGTAAACAATACATGTGAAAGAGCTAAGAGTACACAAGATTTGTAGGCCAACTTGTGACTTTTTCATTCCAGCTTTGAACTGATTGAACCCGGATTCATTGAGAAAACTTCATTTGCAAACATCGAACGTAATCAGCTCAATAATGGCGACCCGACATTTTCACCAAAAGTTAACAACGAAAGTGTCATTCGAGGTGGGAGGCCCACATTCTCCGAGTCCAACTTCACCTCCGAATTCTGCAGGGTTGTCATCGCTCTCTGGTCAAGAAATCGGAGCCGATTGGAATGTTGCATGTGACCTGGATAATGACGACAGCGACAATGATGTTAAGAGTGTCACAGAGAAATTAAAAGCTGAAATAAAAGCCAATAGAGGATCGCAAAGTAGTTTAGATAGTGCTATGGGGGCATTATCACTGATGTCTAGCCACCACAGCTTAGCAAGCACTGGTGAAATGGGGACAGAGCCACTTGAATCCAAAGTTTTGATTATTTATGTTGGTGGCACAGTTGGAATGAAGAAAAACAGGCAAGGAGGTGTGTATAAATTGGCTTGTTCTTATTGAGTTTTCAATAAGGAGGGGTGTGTGTTACGTGTGTATCTGTATCTGTATTAATAATACTGTATTTGTGTTTGATATAGCTTGATGTAGCGCTGTGTCTCTTATGTCCACTAGCGCTACGTAACATAGTGTATAAATATAGCGGGGTTATGGCAACAGCAATTTGGTGTCGGGTGATTTTATTTCGATTTCACAACTTACCGTCTTATTTTTCCTCTGCTCTATTCAATATAAATAAATATTGTTGTTATTGATCATTGCTCTTGATGCAAAAATTTATTGAATTTAGACAAATTTTAGTCATATTCAAACTGATATATTGTGATCTCTCACGATGTTGTAATATCAGAACAATTTTCTCGGAAATGCTAACGCTATTTTAGATTAAATCCTCCAGTCCCTGTCGTGGCGCATTTTGCTCTCACGATCAACGGAACGTAGTGGATAAGTTGTTGGAGTCGGAAGGATTCATAATTATTAATGAGGCAATCGGCGCTTGCGCACTAAACATATTGTGACTTTTCGAAAGGTGAATTTTGGTCACTTTATTTTGATGAATTTTAGCAGATTTTAATAAAAATGTGGACAAGATAATAATAATAATAATAATATTTATTCAAATCACTTGCAATTTACAAACATTTAAAACAATTTACATATGTGATGTTATAAAACAGAGATTATAACTTTACATGAATATTAACAAAACAAAAACAAAATGCAAGCAATTTAGGAAAAATGAATGGGTTTAGTGAAACCCAAAACACCAAAGTGCTCACTTATCCTCCTGCACGTTTAAAAAGAAACATTTTTGAAACAAAGTAAATTAAACAACAACATCAACATTTGAAGGGATGAAAATGAATTAACTGTACAATTCAATGAAAAATGACCTACATTCAGATTTGAATATATAGAAAGATCATGGCACACTTTGACATCAGAAGGAAATTCATTCCATAGTCGTGGAAGAGACACAAACAGAGAATTGAAAAAAGAAGAACTTCTGGCAGTTACATGCAGTAATCTAGAATTATTAATCTTACTCAAGTGCACCATTTGGTCGAAAGATGCAGGCAACAATCCATTCATTAATTTGAACCCAAACACAAGTCTATGGAATTTGCATGAATCTTCAAATTTCAACAAATCAAGTTTGGAAAGCCTTTCTTCATAACTAGGCCTACTTTCGACATCAAATGAATTCCTATAAGTTTCCTATAAGATAAACAGTTTGGTTTTCGTAGTGGTAGAAATTGTGAGCAAATGTTGGTTAAGCTTTTTCATCTTCTTTCCAAATCACTTGATGATAGAAAGTGTAATCTTGTTGATGGTATATTTTTGGACTTTAGCTCTGCTTTTGATAAAGTTGATCACAATATTCTTCTTTCTAAACTTCATTCTCAGGGTATTCGAGGTTCTCTTCTTCTTTGGATCCAAAACTTCCTCCATGAGCGAAGACAATGTGTTGTGTTTAAGGGTGCTGTTTCAGAATGGTGTTCGGTTACTTCTGGTGTTCCTCAGGGCTCGGTTCTTGGACCCATTTTCTTCTTGCTATTTGTTCATGATTTAAACGATGTTATTTCTTCTCCACTCTTTCAATTCGCTGATGATCACACAATTCTTCGTCCCATTATGAGTAAAATGGACCATGATGCTCTTCAGAATGATATTCTCAGCATTTATAATTGGACTGTTCTGAATAAATTGCCTCTTAATCTTTCCAAATGTTCTGTAATGCATATGACAAGATCTAAATCTCCTAACCACTGCCACAGCTACACAATGGGTGAGAGTAAACTTGATGAAGTTGATGAGTTTAAGCTTCTTGGTGTCACTTTCAGTAAAGATCTTTCTTTTGACTCTCACATTGATATCATATCTAGGAAAGTTTCTAAATTGTCTGGCTTCATCATTAGATGCACAAAGAACATGGACTCTTATGCTTTGTTGAACCTCTATAAAGCTCTCATTTTACCTCACATTGTCTATTGTGCTTGTGTCTGGGCTCCTTATCAGCAAAATCACTTGGTCAGACTAGAAAAAGTACAGAGGAAAGTTACACGTACTCTCTTCTTTAAACAATCTCCAAATGCTGATGTTAGGCCTCCTTACTCTGAAAGGCTTCTCAGCATGGATTTAGTCAGGCTTGAAGACACTTTCAAGATTCTTAGGCTTGTTCTGGGCTTCAAGATTGTGAATGGTTTGGCCCCTACCTCCTTATAATGCTCTTTACTTCAACATAGCAGATTGAATAATGCCAGACTTCTTCATCAATCATCCAGGACCTCAATTCCTCCTTTAATTCAATGTTCATTTCTCTCCCTCGCCTTTGGGATGAAATACCATCAAATTTACATCTTGTTAACAATCTCTCCTTTTTTAAGGGTGGTTGTAAAAGTCATTATTTGGCTTTACTTAGTTGATTTGTTTCATGGTGCAATTTGTTTAATATATTTTGGCTTCTTTGGCATAAATGTACTCCATATTTCAGATGATCTTGTTTATTATGTTTTCTTTGTATTTTAAGTTAAATACTGGATATCATGCATTTGTTACCATTCCTCTAATGCAGTAATGTTATTTATCATGTTTATGCATACATTTTGTGTAGCAATTTTTATTTACATATATGTTTCACTAAGGATAGGAGAGCACTTCGGTGGTTGGGCTAATCAGCCCATTCTTCCTATCCTGAATTTACTTGCCTTCTAGTAATGGTTTTCATTTTTATTTTTATTTGTCAATGAATATGTAAATTAATACTTCATGTTCTTGATTTGTAATTTTATGTATTGAAGTGCAAGAAATTCCAATAAATATTATCTTATCTTATCTTATCTTATCTTATTTTACCGAATATATGGATCATTCAGTGTCAAGTTCTTATTTCTTGACCACATTTGAGATGCCAGCTGTAATTGATACCATTTTAAAATGCACGCAAAGCATGCAAAATTTCAGCAGTTTATGGTAGATTATATAATTTTAAAAGTTGTCATTCAGAGTGTTTACTGCGGTGTAGAAACGTGTTATTGGGTGCAAGAAGTTTGCCTTTGCTTTTACAGAGAGAGAACTACGATGTCGGCCATTAAGTTTATCACAAATGAGGACAAAAAATCATCAAACAAAAAATAATGACAAACACATTAAATCTAAATCAATTAAATAAATTTAAAAACACACTTTGTCCAGATAATGTTTGTTTAAGTAGGCAATTATCTACATTTAATTGGTCAAAGGTAGACAAATGTCCACAGTGATGGAGTTCTTTGGATTTTTTTCAAGGTAAAATAGGCTTAAAATTTAAGATTTTATTGAGTATTTAGATTTTATGCTATTGACAATCTCTGAT
Organism: Ophiothrix spiculata; assembly: GCA_000969725.1. Taxonomy (NCBI): domain Eukaryota; kingdom Metazoa; phylum Echinodermata; class Ophiuroidea; order Amphilepidida; family Ophiotrichidae; genus Ophiothrix; species Ophiothrix spiculata. The sequence continues at coordinate 40,333 of JXSR01S012520.1, forward strand.
CAGTGAGCAACTTAAGAAAGAAAAATCAGTTTACTTTGCCAACATCTTAAATAGGAAGAAATATTTTATATAGGAAGAAAACTTTTATACCACCCCCCCTGTGAAAATGAAATTGACGTGCCAAAAGTGTGGTTGTTTTATACCATAGTATAGGGTAGGGTCTCCTTTTTCTATTGATACCAAAATCATGAAAATCGGTCAAGGCGTTACGTAATTATGACGTCATTAAGTACTTTAGGTTGGAAAATATTGAAAAAAATTCAAAAATTCGCTATAAAAGTTCAAAATATCAGATTTTCATCGAGTTTTGGCCAAAATTTGAAAAAAAACCTTCCCGAAGGTATTATCCAATGAAATTTGGCTCAAATTATGAGATCATGAATATGTTGACATTGTTGAAGTAAAATTTGGACAACTCCGGGCGGTTTTATGGGCAAAGCATTTTTTCACACCCCCATGCTAATTTATGCTAATTAGCTTGAAAACGACGCGGTCGATCTCAAGTTTTTTTTTTGTGTGTTTTTTTAGCCAAAAGAAGCGCAACTACTGTTTAGGCAATTACAAAAATTAACAGCTCAAAATATTGCAGCGTTAAAATGCAATAACTGGAAAACTAAATGTTGGGTACCATGGACCCCCCTTATGCAGTTAAATGTTAACAAACATACAGGCACTGTTAACATGGTTAAACAGTAATTTATGTGTTTAAAATTACCTAGATCACTTCAGGTGGAAATTATATTACCTTCAATTATGACCAGAAAGCTAAATCAAGTAAATCCCAAAGTATTTCTTCAATAAATTGTGTTTATGTATCTTGTTTTTACAGTATAGCATTTGACTAAAATAGTTTTCCCACACATGTTTTAGTGGGCAAATAGTCCCTGTTTGGTATCCGTATGAAGATGTTTAGATATTTTTCCCAAGAATGGAAATCGTTTATTGACTGGCATTTAACTATGATTACGGTTAAAGATGCGTTTCATGAAGAAAATCAAGTTATGACACATCTTATTTCAATCTTTTATGATATAACAACTGTATGTTGACAACATAAATTACGAAATTAAAAAACATATTTTAAAAACGTATATCGTGTAAAGTGCAAGTACAGTCGACTGCGCAATAGACAGAACGGTGTGCTGCATGTTCCGACACCGTTGACCAGTTAGTGCGAATTATAAACAAACGTGGAAAGAGGTACATGTATGCATGCAAAATATCGTTTTTTGGATAAAGAACATTGTTTCTGTGCTTGAAATATTTAGGGATGATAGTTAACATATGAGAGAATATAATTGTGATATTGAATATAATAGAACGTATTTATTTCGAACAGTCTAAAACGAAAATCGGGAAATGTGGTAAAATTTTATTTTTGTCTGAAAAACGCCTCATTTAAAAATACATGATGAACATTTTTCCTATAGATTTTATTCATATTCTATGGATATAAGCTTGATTAACAATACGCAATAAGTTCCAAGTTGATAGAATGTATCGGCTTCTTACAATGTAAGGATATAGCAACACTATCGCGGAATAAATTTTTATGCAAATTAGCTTAGAAAATACACTTCTACATTTGCAAGTTACTGCAGATTCCATGGAGACATGCACAAGTTCACATCAACATTTTGATGTTATACGCCGATGGCCAGCTGAACCCTCCCTTTGGTCTCGTCCCGCTTGCCTACTATTTTCAAAGGTTCTGGTATTAAACCTAAAGATGCAATCTCAAGCTACAGACCTGTTTCTTTGACATCAATTTTCTGTAAGGCCCTGGAGCAACTGGTCTGTAAACTTCTTCTTAGATATCTCAATGAGCATAATATTCTTTCAGAAAACTAGTCTGGGTTCCGTCATGGTAGGAGTTGTGAACAAATATTAGCAAATTTTCTCAGCAGTAATCTTGACAACAGTAGAAATTTTAATTTGGTTGATGGAATCTTTCTTTGATTTTAGTACTTTTGATAGGGTTGATCATTGTATTTTATTTTTCGCGGCTCTTTATTCTGAATGGGCCCCAGTTACATCAGGAGTGCCTCAAGGTTCTGTTCTTGGTCAAATTTTGTTCCTCTTATTTGTGGATCGTCATATCGAAAGGTACCTTAATACCGGCATAGTACATTACGAGATACGGGCCATTGAAGCTAAGCATACTCAAAAATCACGTCCAAGGTCGAATTTCTAATTTCATCAGAAAGGTTATCATTGAAGTGTATTGTATCATATTAATTAGGTTCCAACATCAAAAACATAAGAAAAATGTATTAAAAACCAAGCTAAAAATCCTCTCTCCATTCAAGATTTACTAAGTACAAAAACTTTAAACTCAATTTTCTCAGAACTATAGTTTTCCGAATCAGCCCAATGCCTTTTACCAATTTAGGTGTAACTTCGCAACCGAACATCCAATAACCAAAATCAAGGTGTCATTTTAAAGCTTAAAATCTCAGCTTTCAGATGAGACCAAAAAATCAATTTTAATTTTGCCGACCTTAAGGTACCTTTCGATATGACGGGTCACATTTGTCAATGATACTGACCTGAAACATGGCCGACATGTCCATTACAACTTCCCGACCAACATACATTGTACTTGTAATACTCTTAAAGTGTAATATCTGGTCCGGTCATCAGTACCATGCACTGGCATCGTGCATTGTCCATGGGTTACTGAGCCAGTGGCTCTTTGGTTTGAATTTCCATTTTGGTGAACAGAGAAAGGGAGGAAAGCAGGAGAGACTTAGGTGATATTGTGATATATTATTTTTTGACAGTGTACGTTCCAGTATCCAACTACATGGCCAAAGCACTGAAATCTATGCCAATGTTTTATGATGTTGAGATGGCAAATAAACTTGGACTTGCAGAAGATACTTTTATCTTACCGTAAGTATTTACCTGCCATTAAGGCTATGTGGACCCTTGCATTTTCATGCATGTGCCATTAATTCATAAACATTGTTACATACCATAAATTAATCATAAGAACTCAAGTCAATGACACCAAACTTATTGTAAACGTAAAATAAGCATGAAGGGCAGCTAACAAAGTTATTATCAGTGAGCATTATTTTCTATCATGGTTGGTAGCCCAAACTCTGGAAAGGGTAGGTTTACAATTTAATGAAAATGGTTAAAACGCTGTATTACTTGAGTTCTTAGTTACATAAAGGGTGGCTTTGTAAAAAGGGTGGGTGAGAAATAAAAAGGGTGGGTTCTTAATCTTATCTAATACTAATGTTTGATAAAATTATTACATTAGCTGAAAATCTGTGTGAATTCAAAACAATTTCACTGTAAAATGTACGGGCTGCAGCTAAATGCAATTTTCAGTGACCCACAAAAATTGCTTCAAGTTCAATGGCCAGTTTTTCCTTTATATTTTCTCACATTACCATCATACTTTTTTGCTAAAAGATTATGTGGTTTCTAACTAAATACTCTTTCTTCTAAATTGAATGTTTTTATTTAAACTTGTAAACCTTAATTTGTTTCCTTATTTCTTATTGTGACTCGTGACCACATTCAATAGACCATATTTATAATTGACATACTCCCGCCGTTGATGGGGTAAATCCACAGAATCTGACGGGGAATCGGAACTCTGAACGAGGCCAAGTATGATAAATACACTACTTGCCCTCATTCTGAGTTCCGTTTACTGTCCGATTCTGTGGATTTACCCCATCAATGGCGGGAGTATGTCAATTATAAATATGGTCTATTGACTGCTGTTTTTATTCACCACTCACTTCCACACCTGATGTTTGTTATGACCAATGTTTTTAGAAATTATTAAGTACTCTTAGTAAATATCTAAAGTTGGGAGATGAAGACAAACTGAACATAGGAACTTTTTCAGCATGAACGGATTGTAGTTTTGCCAATGCTAATCTCTGTTCATATTGAAGAACTTTGCACTGCCATGAGTTAAAACTTCAATGTAAAAAAACACTTTCTTGGCATGCATAGAATATGTGACCCGTCATATCGAAAGGTACCTTAAGGTCGGCAAAATTTAAATTGATTTTTTGGTCTCATCTGAAAGATTATATTTTAAGCTTTAAAATGACACTTTACTTTTGGTTATTGGATGTTTGATTACAAAGTTACATCCAAATTGGTAAAAGGTATCGGTCTGATTCCGAAAACTAAAGTTCTGAGAAAATCTAGTGTAAAGTTTCTGTACTGGTTGAACGTGAATAGAGAAAGGATTTTTAGCTCGGTTTTTAAAACATTTGTCTTATGTTTGGGATGTTGGAACCTGATTAATATGATAGAATACACTTCAAAGGTAATGTTTCTGATGAAATTAGAAATTCGACCTTGGACGTGATTTTTGACTATGCTCAGCTTCAATGGCCTGTTTCTCGTAATTTACTATGCCGGTATTAAGGTACCTTTCGATATGACGGGACACATATAGCAATCTTATAAACTTAAAAAGTTGTGATATTTTAGTTGAACATCTATCATTTAGGTATTCAAACACGCCACAGCGTAGGCATCTTTATAAAAATATTTAGCATAATCTCAAGCAAAAATGCTAGATTGTGAATGTTTGCTGCTTTGACGTTTTCAATTGTTCCCAAGCACCGAACTTTTTGCACTTATAAACTGCTGATTTGAATATCAATTGTGGATTTGACAATGATACGCTCTTGTATATTAGGAGATGCAGACATATCTCTTATTTCTGGCAATGAATTTGTGAGGTTTGAGCTATTAAGTGTAATAAGCTTAAAGCTTGAGCTCTTCCAAAAAAAGCACAGGAGTGTGATTGAAGGAGCTCTACCAAATTATAAACATGAAGACATGCTGAACCCTTATCAATCAGAACATGAATCTTGAACTGATCTTTGACTGAGCAGTAATTGCTTTTGTGGAGCAGTGTTATGTTCAATTTCCTTTTGTTATATGATTCTCCTTCACGATCAAAGATACATTAAGTTGATTGTACATGTAATAGGCAAATATTTTAAGATGCCTTTATAGCACTAGCTATCAAGCTACACAATTACACTTATACTAAGGCCTAAAAAAATAAATTGTTTGATTGGCGTAACCCGACCTACCCTAATTTTACCACCGACCCTAGATATTTTTATTTTTTTGAGCATGGTTAAAAACCTTCAAATCCCAAATTTGATGGGAATCGATTCATGGGAGCCCAAGATATGGCTTGCAGGACATTCAAAATGACAAATAAAAGATGTGTTACAGAAAAAGTGAAGATGTTTTTGTATATGTGCCATATATTTTGTGTTCTTGTATGTGAAACATAGACTTCTACCTACCCTATTTTTTTTTCTATGTTACCCCAATCAAACAATTATTTTTTTTTGGCCTAATGCACTTGTCAAAAACGTCCTGGCCCCTTGGTGCCCAGAGATTGACGGACTTGCATGGACTCTATTAATAAGTCCCGGCATATGCAAAAAAAAAAAATCTACTCCCCAGCTATAAGGTAGTGCAAGTCCTGGCCATCCCCTGGCACCCATGGGCTGGGACGTTTATAAACTATAAACAGTTTAATCCATTCATACTGCTATGCATCTTGTCATTTCATTGCATGGATACTCATGCCTTGCCATGAAAGTTAGGTACGGTATAATTTCTTTTGTTTAAATTCATGATTGAATTTTAAATGTTCTTCAAGATCAAGTGTACAATGACTGATTATAGGTGAGTATTGTATAGGCTATTATGCAGGGGCGTAACCAGCTTTGACCGTCCGGGGGGGGCAAGCCTCAAGAGGCTTCCTGATTTTTGTATTTGCTTGGGAAAAAAATAAGCACGCGTAGCGCGCGCGCAAAAAATATGTGGACAAATTTGTTTTTTAGCTAAAAAACG
>JXSR01S012521.1:36530-59345 GCA_000969725.1 Ophiothrix spiculata
CCCCCCCCCCCCCCACGTGCATAGAACGGCCTATAATTTGTTGTGTTTCATTCAAATCATGAATGGCCCGACAAGAATTCAATTAATGATCAGAATCTGGTACATATGTTGTAAGCGCGTGATTCGGTATCAGTTTTGTTGCAATAGACTGAAGAACTTTCAAGATTCATGTGAGAATTTTTAATTTTCTATGCTTCGGGTGAAAATACAAAGGTCATAATTTGCTGATTTTTTTTTTCAGATTCACAATATCTATGCATGTTCAAAACACATCCACTTCTTCAAATGACAATCAACTGAAAAAGATATTGGTTACTGGTTTTTGAAATGTGTTCAGCTAAATTTCATCTTTCACCCCATACCATGACAAACTTTGGTGGACCATAAGTTGTCATTTTAATCCTTATAACATGGACTTTTCAGATAAGAAAGTGAAAATGACCAGAGGCCGACTTGATGGCTTGTTTGAGGTGGACGGTCACATACGAGGTCCAAGGCTTCATTCCTACACTGTAAATGTAGATTAGTCACTCAGAAACAATGCAGAGCACCAAAATGCAGAGAATATACCATTTTCGTATTAGGCACCTTTCTGCATTGTAATGGTACACATGCAATTTATATCTGATAAAAACACTCCGGCTTTATCATAAAATAAAAATTAAGCCTCGTATTCTTCTTGATGAAGACTCTAAAAATTTAGTTTGTTTCAGTCAACTTATGCACTGGCTTTAAACTATTAAGTTTTTATCGGATTTATAATAAATCCAAATGGAAAGAAATGAATTTTACCCCATGAATCATTTTACAGTTTAAATTTCTTAAATCTAAATTCCCAGTTATTTCCTACAGACCTCAGGTGCAAGTTTTGATTGGTAATTGTTATATGCCAGTATACTTCATGTTTCCAGGTTTTCTATATGAGATGAATGAAGCAGATAAGATCATCATGTGAGTCCAGAAAGTCGTATCTGCAATAGCTGCCATTTGTCATAAATTTGAATTGAACACTGTGTGATGTCCAGTCTTCACTCAATGGCTCTTGAAATGGTTCTTCAGGTGAGTGTCACCTGAAGAACCATTTCAAGAGCCACTGACATATGGGAGAGAAATTTTGAGTGATTTTTCACATTCTAGTGATAAGGTGTTTAATGAATATAACATAAGGCAGCCATTGCAGATACGACTTTCTTGCACTCGCATGACGAGATGTGTTTCATGTTTTATTGAATGCACTTCTTCATTCTACCATGATAAGATTGATCATTATCAATAAATTGATGCCAGAAATAAAATATAAAATCTTATTTTAGAAGCTTTAGTTGATATCAAATGATGCCAGGGTTTAGGGTAGATGATGAAGGAGCAGAATCAGCTGAAAGCCAAGAAGGAGAATGTTTGTTTGCACATAAACTTATTAAAAAAGAAAGTAATTTCAAAGGTATTTTTGAACATTTGAAACCAAAATGCATCCATTTCTACTTGCTGGAAAACGCTTCCAAAGTCAGTCTACATCGTGGAAATGATTGTGTACATTTGCTCTGAGGCTTGCAACAACATAGCCAACAACACCTAGAAAATGACCTACCAACTCCTGATTTTTTTCATGAAAGGGCAAACAAACATTATATTTTTGGTGCTGGAAGGCTAAGAGAAGAGGATGTGAAGAATTTGCTCACTCCTGGAGGGTCTGCTTCCCGAGGGGTTCTTACTGACAAAGGGTATATGGTGGTGCTCAAAGGTTTTGGGTTTCCTTTTTTGTAATTTTTGGTATATTGATGGGTGGGTTTTCGTCACAGACCCAATGTGCCCAATTTGCAAAATTTGGTGTATTTCGGAAAATTTTGCAAAGAAAGCACCCAATTTCCCCTAAATTGGGTGCTTTTTCTAGAAATTTGGTATAGAGATGGGTCTCAAAATCACGCTTTTTGAGGTATAGAGATGGTCAAAATTCTGAAGTCTACTTGAGCATCCCCATACATTTTTTTTTAAAGACCCCCCCCCCCGGGGTCTGCTTGGCGAGAGGGAGGAGGATAGCACAAATAAATATAGAACACAGAAAATGGGTATCTTAACAGAGGCATTTAGTGCATGTTGGACCATGTTAAGATTGTCAAATTAAGGCAGCACCAAGCTTTTTCTTAAGCCGGTGCTGGGCAATTTTTACCCTATGGTTCCCGACTTTTTGCGTCCGGTGGAACAGACCGAAAATGAGACCGCAACGATATTTTTCTCTACTACAGTGCCCAGGTCTTCTCGTATATAATTGTTTGTCTCTAGAACGAATCAAAATTTGTTAAGAAAATAATTGGGAACATGGACATTTTTTGCAAAACAATACACATTCATCCGAAGAAAATCAAACAAGTTCTTTTTTCTTAAATTCTTAATTTTCAATCAAAATTTGAATTAAAATATTACGAAATGCTGGTTCCAAGAGGCACTTTTTTTAAAGATTTCTGGTGCCTGGTTCATGTCGGCTTAAGGAAAAGCTTGGGCAGCACATATCAAGACATGGTATAGGGTTTTTTGGCTAATAATATGAAATCTGTGTACAAATAATGTACAAGCTTTTTGGAACCTAATTGCCAAAGGATGGTAGGTGTCGAAAACGGAAGGGAAAGGACACATAACCCAACAAATTATGATATTTGAGAGCACAGGAGAAAGATGAAATGCAGGGCATAAAATTATTATTTTTTACTCAGGAGCAAATTTTTGAAGCTCAAAGTTTCTTCAATCAGCTCATATTTATTCTTTCTCATGAAGGCACAATTTCCTTAATTTCTTTTGTTGCTTCCTGTGAGCGGTGCTCCCCGCTCCCGCACAATTGGTTGCCCTGGATGAAATGCTTGCAACATTGTGTTTTTAAGTAGGAAGACCATTCTACAGTCGAGGAATGCAATTGGGTATGTATTTACTTTCAATATATACACCATTCTGAAAACATATCGTTGTGTAGGGCAATTTTTTTTGCTGATCATGAATTTGTTAAATCCAAGCACCGAGATTGAGATCCTACCCAGGCTTACAATCATTATAATGCAAGTTTCAAAACATGCTTAGAGATAAATGAAAAAGTATCATTTAAAGGGGCAATTCATGATCCACTTTTCACCCTCAAGATCACCTCTATCAAAATTGAGTTTTTTAGCTTATAAGAATCCTCAACTGGTATATGTTACAATCCCCAAACCATTCTTTCATAGGTGCTTACATTTTTGAGTAAAGTGAGAAAATGTGTCATTTTCTAATTATTTCCCCCCCCCCCCACCGACAGTAATTACAACACAATAGTCTAGATATGACGGGACACATATTCAAAAAAGTGAAAATGACAAAAGGTTGCATCTACGGCTGGTTTGGAATGGACGGCATCATATACTCTTATTAAACTTTCACATTACATGTGTTCAGATTTAATGGGGATTTTCAAAATTTGAAAAGCTTGTTACCTGGAAACGAACATTCGGAATCAAGTGAAATTTTCAGCATATATTTATGTTGCACTGTTCTTTTTATTTACCTAGAAAAGAGGCCACATCAAAATCATGAATTGCATCTTTAACAATAACAAAACTCATTTCACTGATGTGTTAAAATATGCTGCGTAATAACTCATTTTTAACACCGACATATATGAATGATATTGGATAGATTTGAGCAAAGGATATTTTCTCAAAAAATATTACAGTGCCTTTAGATAGACAATCTTAGTTGACATGGAATGCATTATTGGCCATTGCCACGTCATAAATTGATTTGGCCGGCCGGCCGGCCGGGTGAAGTGTTGTTGTACCACTTGGTCTCTGATACGGTAATGGGGTGATTATGTTGGATTACGAGATTGTTTGTGTCCAAAAATAATACCGATGGGAATCATGGTTGTAATAGCCAAATGCCCTCCAACTTGGATTTAGGACTTGTGCAGAGGAGGGTGGCCGTGGCAACTATCGCATGGTTGCCGTTCCAATCGTAGACGATACCCTGCTGCGTCATGTCCTATACCGCCTCTAGTAAGCCATTGGAAACATCGTGGAAACAAACAACATCCGGAATCGCGCTGGATGGCTGCTAAAATTATATTCCTAATCTATAAAAAGTGGGGTTAGAGTAATACAATTATGTTTAATTTTGTGACATTACTTTTATAATTTATTTGATCAATGTAAAAAAATGAGTTTCTGTAATATTTTCAATACATAGTTTGTGGCTCTGCCCATTCCGATACACGTAAAATGTATCCCTAAATTTGCGTTTAGAAATCCCTCGGCCTAAATCACGTAAATCGTGTCCTGTGCCGCCTGGACTTGTGGTCCAACAATAATGCCAGCGCACTAGGCGACACTTTCCTTTGTCCTTTGAACCAATAGGTCACTTAGTTTATATAATACCATTGGATGTCAGGTCAACCGTAACCCACCAAAATCAACAAAATCCAACAAGCAAAAATCAAGAAATTTGCCTTGGTATCCCCGTCTATGTCATAGACGGGGATACATGTGGCCACGAATATGCTACCATGGCAGGCAGGGCCATACGAAGCGGTGGACAGGGGGCACTTGCCTCCCCCTCCCCCTCGAAAAAGTGGAACGCTGGTGGGACAAATATCAAAATATTGGGACGTTTTTTTACTACTTTTACTCTCCCAAAATTACTGTCCCGCAAATGTTTAGTCAAAATAAGCCAATTTTAGCACAAATATCAAGGTTTTATATCAATTTTTGGCTGAAATTTTTGCGCGCTATGCGCATTACAGTATATATACATCGGGACGAAACATGAATTTTGGGACGGTAAATGTGTTTGCCCCCTCTCTGTAGCTCCATACTCTGTAGCTTGCCATAGCTGGATATTGGACCGGGATTTGAGATCGGGTTTGGGGGTTGGTTGAATCCCAGGGGAAATGGGAAATTTTTGTATGAGATATTCAGACTTAATTTTTTTTGTAACGCATCTATTTTTGTAGGAACAATTCTAATTTAATATTTGTGAATATGAAAGTATGATTAAAGTTATATACTTTTTACGAGCTGTTACGAATGACACTGATTTTTGAGCATTTATAATAATAATAGTAATTAAAATAAATAAATGTCCCACTTATGGAGCACTTTTTCCAGTTGGACATTGTGTCAAAGTGCTTATTATACATATATAATTACCAAATACAGTTAAATGTCTTTTACAATGTCCTTGCCAGTTACTATTGCCAGATTTTGTTTTACTTTTTACCAATTTTGTTTTGAGAGGGCAATAGTAAGGCCAACACCATAGTCGGCCTCCAAACAAAATTTTCCCTACCAATTAACATTTGGTTGTGACGTCACCAAATATTTGCCATCAAATTTAAAGTATGAACGGGTAGCAAACATTTGGTCCAATGTATACGGCAATTCAATAACATGTGCAATCTAGCGCGAAATTTTATTTGGTCTCAACTCAGTGTTGAAGTTATTTTGTTTGGCGTCACTCGTCATTTTGACGTCACAACCAAGTGTTTGGTAACGAAAAATTTGTTTGGAGGCCGACTATGGTTTCGGCCTAACAGATTATTGACTGGCTCAAATCATGCCAATCGGTATATGATAAATTCTGGAGTACTTGGCAAGTCAAGTCTCTTCAAAGTTAAGATAGGAGCTGATTATCCATAAAAAGTAGTAAGGCTGCGATCACATAGAACTATACTATTCGGGTATACAGTGCACGATTTTACTTGGAAACACGTATAGATTCAATCGAACATGTGCATTTCATGCTACCGGGTCACATTAGCTCTGAGGAGCTTGATTTTAATTTCAAAATATGATTGGTTTGAGAAATACCAGGTTTAGGCCCAGAAATACTAGGTCTACTTGAATAAGATTTTAGTAAATTAAAAAATGATAACAGTTGGTCTTCAAACAATTCTAAAGCAGCTGTTCTATACAGAGTTCTATCCTCCCCGAGTTCTACCCTCCCAGAGTAAAAAATCAAGAAGAGCCAGATAGTAATGGTATAGAAAGGGTAAGTACACAAATGTATTACAAAAGTCTTTTCAGTCTATTTTCAGCTCTGAACCAGAGCTAGGTCACATAAGAGGGCACTATTCGCAAACACTGTATAGCTCGCCGTGCCTGTATAACATATACTATTATAGCCAACGAAAAGCATATAGCGAATACCGTATACTTCTATATGATCGCAGCCTAAAAGGGAATTCATATGTTTGTAATCTTGCTGTAATAGTCTATAAAAACCCCGGGGAGGGCACTGACCTAGAAAGGTGGTATACAGGTATGTACGGCCCTCAAGACCCACTTTTCATGCCTTGCCTGACACCCTAGACCCCCATTTCAAACACAATCTTTAGTTCACAAGCCTTATTTTCAAAAATTTTCAGTTCTCTAGCCTCAAATTTAGTTCCCAAGACCCCCATTTCAAGGAAAATAGAGGAAACTTTGGCTTCCAGGGCCCAAATTTAGCCAAAGAAATTAGTTCTCAAGGGTAGTTTTTTGTCATTTCAGTTCTCTAGACCCCCTTTTCGGAGCCGATCTTCCGCTCCCTAGACTAGGGTTTCAGATATCGTGGCCACTCACTCCTACCAAAACCAAACTTGAGTACCCCCCCCCCCCCCCGTAAAAAGCATCTGTAAACAGTACAGTCGAAGCCAACGCCAACGCTCATACATCACCACCATGCTAATGATCAGCTTGTTTTGATTACATCATTTAATTCGATCCCGTAATGTAAGCTTACCAGTATTTTCTCAATAAAAGAAAGAGAGGTAATTTTCAGTTTCATATACGTCAATAAGCTATCATGTTTGAGCCTGTATTTAAGCTGGGAACATAAATCAACTATATTCCTGGTCTCAGATTGTATGAGCTAATTTTAGCATCGGTAAAGCAGTAGTGGGTGTTCATTTCCAATTTTTAAAGCTAAGTGATTTGAACTCGTTCGTCTGATTTATTCTGTCAACGGCGGCTTTAATAGCTGCACATTTCTTTTAGACTTTCTTTCTGAATAAGGTTAAGTGAAAACTAAACCTCATATTGTTGGCGGTGATTGTACCAATCTTTTGTTTTTTTGGAAAAGGCCAGTGTATATTGACCATGTTGTGCAATATTCACCGTTTTCCTCCTGCTCAAGCAAATCAAACATTTCTAACAATTTTTAATAAATCCTCATTTTTATCACCTAAATGTAAAAGTAATGTATATGCCAAGTGCCCCTTTAACCCCCCACCCCTGAGAAAATGAAATTGAAGTGCCAAAAGTGTGGTTGTTTTATACCATAGTATAGGACAGTCTCCTCTTTCTATTGATACCAAAATCATGAAAATCGGTCAAGGTGTTACGTAATTATGACGTCATAAAGTATTTCAGGTCGGAAAATTTTGCCGAAATCTGATTTTTGGCGAAAATTGAAAAAAATTCAAAAATTCGCTATAAAAAATGTCTAAATATCGGATTTTCATCAGGTTTTTTGCTAATGAATAAAGGAAATGGTAGTTCTAACATGTTCTGAAAGTTTAAGCTTGTAAGCATGCAGATATTTTTCAAAATGGCTACTTTTTATAGGGGGGTGGTGGTTGGTTACCACCCCCCCCCACCCACAGACTTTGGCGGCTTACCCTACCCCCACCTAAGTTGGTACCCCCGACTTTTTTTCATCAAAATGACCCAAGAGGATGTAAAAACAATTACTTAAATGCCCGGGGTCACTTTGTTTTGCGTTTTGGAGCAATCGGCGACGATCCGTTAGGGGGTGGCGGCTGGTAACCACCCTCCCCTTTGGTGGACGAGGGTTAAGGCTACTATTCTTCGAGAATATCGCGACGGAATATTTCATGTTCACTGCAAAATTTACCCACTCATACGTGACACACCATAACAATTTCAGTTCGGCGGAACTCACAATTCGGATACGTATCTGAATTTAGATACCCATATCAAAATTCTGACACCCGTATCTGAATTTGAATTAAAAGCAGATGATATGGGATATCAGCTGAAGTGAATATTCAGCTTCGCCGCCCACCATAGCGGTATATACAAAAGTCAATAACATTATCATAATCTGTCATCTAATTCTAGCAAACTTTTGGCCAAATTTCTTTGCTTTCTGTGATCAGGACATGTTTCGAAGCTGTTCTGCTGGAATTGCACAGATAGAAATGGCATTTCCACAGATAGATGCAAGAAAGATGTTCTACATGTACATGCCAGATTGCGCTATCGATTTGTTACCTGCGCAACGACAGGTGTATCAGAATTCGAATACCCCTCCATATCCTTATTCTGATACGTGGGTATCCAAATTCAGATACGTATCCGAATTGTGAATTCCGCCGAACTGCTTTTTGGCATACATGAAGAGTAGAGTCTATAGATTATACAATAACCTTGACTATTGATTTCACTTTAATACATTATCCTCTTTAAAAATGGTGATACGAATTATTTTAAAACTGTAATATTTAAAAGACTTTTTTGTCAAAACGCTCCATTTTATGCAGTCTGAATCATCCGATCTTATTCAAATTTCACATGCTTACTATCAAGATACGAATTACAGATAATAATTTACACTTTAATGTAAGCAATAGCACAGCCCTTTTAACGCAAACAACATATGCTATTGCTTACACTTTAATGTAAGCAATAGCATATGTTGTTTTCGTTAAAAGGGCTTGACCGTGTGCAAATTAAGTGTTAAAAGTTGCTGCTTCCAAGGAGTATTTTATGCCTTTGATGTTGCTGGAATTGAAAATCTGATTTATCATTTGTAATTCCTTTATAAGTATCTGTTCGAACAATTTCAGATTATCCGAACTGTGTAAATATTTGAGATTATGAAAAAAACACCATCAACGTTTTTGAAGAAAACTGTTGATGCCATTTTGAGCATGTTCCTAAAACAAAATTGATAGTTGAAATGAAAACATGTGATGACTCATCCCGAAAAGGGTGACTTTGCGACAGAATACTTTTCAAGATACAGGTGAAAATAGGCAGCAAATAATATGGAAAATAATAAGAATTCCCAGTATTGATATCATCTTCAAAGTCCCCCTTTCGGGGTGAGCCATTTTTTATTTAAAAAAAAAAAAAAAAAAAAAAAAAATGATTGACACCCTGGTCACATAACCACAGGTCGCCGACCAATGTCTGGTAATCCGAAGGAAGCCACAACGCCGGTATGACACCGGTGGCACAATCAGGTAGCACAGCTGTAATTCCCTCGCTTTGCACCAATAAGCCTATAGGGCTGTTGTGGGTTCGATCCCCAGTCTCGGGTTGTATGTGCAATTGGTTGCCAGTTCAAAATTGCTGCCGCAAGTTTTCCTCCGGGTGCTCTGGTTTTCCTCCTGTATCTAAAACTGGCAAATAAATCTGACCATCTAACAGAGGACCCTCATGGAAACACAGACCCTAGAGTGTGATTGAAAGTAGTGCTAGACACTAACGAGGGCAGCTATCCTCTATAAATATGTCATATTTAGTTATTTATCTTGCGATGCCCGGTTGGTCACTGGGCGGTTGCTCGTCGTTATTAGACCATAACTGAAGACATCGTATACAAGCTGCAAGGTTTTAAACTCAGAATTATATTCTTGTGGCATGCTTCCGGCGTCTCTACGGCTCACGGACACCGCTCGGACACTGTCCGGTGAATGCTTGTGAGCTCTTGCGATGCCCGGTCAGTCACCAGTCGGTTGCCTGTTATTATAAAACCATAACTGGTTATGAACACATCGTATACAAGCTGATCAATGCAATTTATAGTCAGGATTCAGATCATATGTATCCAACAGAACTATCTGTTTCTGTGCTGTTTTGTAGAAATTTAATTATTGGTTTTTGAAAATTAATAAAATTCTCCACACATGGATTGCTCTTTAAACACAAATGTCATATGATCATGATAGTATGAAGGTTCATATATACTAATTAAAGAGAAAAGTGACATGCACCAATAGATTTCAAAACAATTAACTTAATCAGTTGAATATTAGAATGATATATCAATTTTGCTGTTTTTTCCTTAACACTTTATCATTGAAGGTTTTACAATAGAAAATGTAGTGAATAAGGTTTAGTAAATAAAGTTTTATGAAATTCGTCAAGGTTTTTGAAAAATGGAACCGTGTAAAATACAGGCCCATGTATATTCAACCCTCGTCTAACCAAGCCTTTTTTTGTTACACGTCTAACCAAGGGGGGGGGGGGGGGTTGCCCCCCCCCAATAATTTTCGGAACGGAACCCCCTATAAACTTGATTTGCTAAAAATAGACAGGTATTGTCCTCCCCTATCCAACGATACCAAGATCACAAAAATCAGCCAAGGCGTTACGTAATTATGACGTCATAAAGGTCAAAAATCGGAAAAATCAGAATTTTGGCAAAAATGGCCACCAAAATCAAATTTTTCTAAATAACGGAATTTCACCGGTTTTTTAGCATATAATGAAGGGAAATGGCAATTCTAACATGCCCTGCAAGTTTCAGCCTCATAGCATGCATATTTTTTTCAAAATTGCGATTTAAAATTGTCAAAAATGTCGCCGGGTTGCAACAACCCCCACCCCTACACCCCAACTTTGACGGCCCAACCTAACCCCACCTTAGGAGGTACCCCCCTAATTTTTTCATCAAAATGACCGCAAAGGATGTAAAAGAGATTACCCAAAAGCCTGGGGTCGGTTGCTTTTGCGTTTTTATGCTAAGGGGTAAAAAACCTTAGGGAAGGTTGCAACAACCCCCCCCCCTGGTTAGACGAGGGTTAATATGTAAAAATCCATTAAACAGGAAAGTGACATCTCAATTTTTAAGCATTTTAGCTCAATATCTAGCACAAAATCAGCATTTTTATCCAAAAAAAGTGACGAAGCACCTAAAAGTGAGGTAGGAGGGAGTTGGTAACAACTTTTTTAGAAAGCCTCATTTAGTTGGTGTACATGCAGCTTTAATTGGGTGCATGTAATTTGCAGTGTTTCTTGTTACTATGGCAAATCAACTAAATTGAATTTAGGCGTTAATATTTTTGATTCATGTCATAACACCCACTTACCAACTTGATACAAACATCTGTATATTCAAAGACAAAAAAAGAGATTTTTTTGTGGATGTTATGGGCCAGGGGCTAATTGGAGCTCCTTCAATGTGGTTTGCGCCCTGGGGGAGGGTACTCAAATTTGGTTTGGGTAGGGACATGCCTCTGCAAAATTTGAAAAGCCACCCATCCAGAGTGAGGTGTAGGATTGTGCCTTTTTGACAAAATGTTCCCATTTTTTTCAAGAACAACACAATTTTAGTACCAATAGATACATTACTGCACCTTAATGCCAATCCAAATATTAATTAGAAAAAGGGGCCCATCCACATACCAAATCACCCAAATGTTGAATCAAATTTATTCAAAAATCTAATGTTTTTGTCCAAACTTGCCCTATTTAGGCATAAATCATTTAAAGTTTAGTGAAGAAATGTTCTAATTTGCGCCAAATGGTGCAAAGTTTAGAACATTTTTAAAAGAACAAATATAGAAATACCACATTTTGCGAAGAAAAAGGACCGATTGAAATAAACAGAGAGCTTGATTTTGCTACCCGAATTTGTGGCACGACCTCATAACCCCTTTTGCACTAAGTAGCCCCCCCCCCTCCACAAAGTGGAACTCCTTCTTTGTGGTTTGTGGTTTGATATTTTGCTAATTTGAGTTTCCTTGTTTAATGTTGTCTGGGCAACTGAAGATTTATTTAGTGGTTATTATATTCATTTATAATACTATCAATGAGCTTTAATAACCACATCCCCAATGTACAGGTTGTCTTAGAATCAGCTTGATCCAGGCCCCGGGGGGGGGGGGGGGGGGGGGGGGGGGGTAGGGGTGTGCCGCTGGGAAATTTGAAGTACCACCCATGCATATACCAATTTTCAAGAAAAAGGGACCCATCCATATACCCCAAATTTTGAGTCAAAAGTTATGCAAAAATTGAAATTTTCTCCGAAAATTAACTCTAATTTGGCCCAAATTTCTTGATTTTTGTTTGAAATTTTGAAAAACAGACCCATCAAAATACCACATTTTACAAAGAAAAAGGACCCATTGGTATACCAGACAGCCTGATTTTGCTACCCAAGTTTGCGGCACATCCCCGTGATCACTTTTGTACTAAGTCCCCCCCCCCCGGGATCCAGGCATGGAGGGGCAATTGACATTTGAGGCCCAAAAGGTACACCCAAATTTTTTGGCGTAGCTTTTTTAATCTACGGTCCGGTTTTTACTTTTTCATGGGCAATAATATATATGGTGGGACAAGTATTCACTCTTTAAACATTTCCAATTTTAAAAAGTATAAATCGTCATGTGAGTGCAAGAAAGTCATATCTGTAATGGCTGCCCTAAGTTATTTTTATTTTTCAACTTGTCACAAGAATGTGAAAAATCTTTCAAAATTTCACTGTCTTATGTCAGTGGTTCCTGAAATGGTTCTTCAGGTGACACCATGTCACCTGAAGAACCAATTTCAAGAACCATTGACCCAAGACTGGAGATTTTACACTGTGCAATCCAAATTAATGACAAAATGCAGCTATTGCAGATACGACTTTCTTGCACTCGCATGACAAAATACGGTCTACCGGACAGACAACGATGTCATTATCAATTTCTCATCAAAAATTTGATATGAAGTAACATTTTTAAACTATTTTTCAAACATTTCTGCCGTGTTTTTTTGTTCTTGTCCTTTCTTTTCTTTTGCTTTTGTTTACCCCTACACTTTTTTGTCATTTTTTTTTG
This sequence comes from Ophiothrix spiculata, assembly GCA_000969725.1. NCBI lineage: Eukaryota > Metazoa > Echinodermata > Ophiuroidea > Amphilepidida > Ophiotrichidae > Ophiothrix > Ophiothrix spiculata. The sequence continues at coordinate 49,321 of JXSR01S012521.1, forward strand.
GAAATCCTGTAGGGGGAGGGGGGGGGGGGGTAATTGCCCCCTGCCCCCTCCCACCGACATCAAAACCAATACCTGACATGGTGGATTGGCTCCCTTCCCTCTTAGAAATTATATGAGTATTGAAACTACCACCAGTGTTACCTGATATTGTTCTGGATGTTATTTCCGGGTTCATTTCCTCGGGGGGGGGGGGGTCAGTCAAATATGAAATGGATACAAGTGTAATGACCGCGTTCCAACAGGCTGGGGCATTCAGTGCGAGCAAAGGCTCAAAAATGAGAGGTCATTGGGTGAGAGCCAGATTTTTGGCATTCAGTAAGAGAAAAATACAAACATATGAGGGTTTATTGGTCAAAAAATGGGTGGTCATTGGGTGAGAGCCTATTTTTTGGCATTCGGTGAGTGAAATTTGAAAAATATCAAAAAATTATGGGGTCTTTGGGTGAGAGCACATGTAATTGTAAAAAATTAGGGGTCTTTGGGTGTCAGCAATGCTGAAAAAGGGTTATTTCTAGGTATTTTTTACATATTTCTTTACTCACTTCTACTGCAAATTTAATCTTTGTGCCAACAAATCTTTTTAAAAAGGATCATTGATATACCATGTATACATGTGACTCCATGAACAAATGAACCAAGTTGTCAATATGTGATGATTCACCCCGAAAAGGGGGACTTTGCGACATAACACTTTACGAGAATCTGGTTAAAATATGCAGCAAAAAATAAAGAAAATAATAAGAATTAACAGCAGATTTTCTGTTGTAAAATTTGATTGCCTTGATCAATTTCAACAAATAAGGTGTCATTTTAAAGCTTATAAAATGCTATAACAGATGAAATGATAAAATCAAAATTGATATCATCTGCAAAGTCCCCTCTTTTGTGGTGAGACATATGTGTTATTGAACATGCACTATCCAACCAAAATTTCAAAATATATACATTATCACATAAATTTAGTAATTTCTATAAATTAAGGTAAGTGAGTCAGTCACATGTAAAAACAAGAAAAGTCTTTGAAAAGACAATGTTGTGTAAGTTTGAGGGTAAGGGCATGTGGCCAATTTTGTTGAACATGAGTGATAACCCAACCAGACTTCACTTGTTACTCACCAGGTTAGGCCCGATGCAGACTCCTCTTTCGTATAGAATATTTTGCTTAGAATATTCTATGCTGACGATAAAATGACGTAGGTCATCGAATATAAGTGTGTGTTTTATATGATGACCTACATCATTTTGTCGTCAGCATAGAATATTCTTAGCAAAATATTCTATTCGATAGTGGAGTCTGCACCGAGCCTTACTCCCTCATACTGTCATTTGTTCCCCCTTATACTGGTTATACTTATTGTTTATTGCTTTTCCCTAGAACCCGGGGGGTTCTTCCAAGAAATTTTATAGGGGGACGTGCCTGTCAGATTTGTCAATATGGCTCATCTCTATACCTATTTTCGACTCAAAAACCCATCGGTATACCAATTTTGACCAAAAAAAACCCTATCACTGGTTGTACTTATTGTTTATTGCTTTTCCCTAGAACCTGGGAGGTTCCTCCAAAATTTTTTGTACAGGGACGTGCCTGCCAGATTTGTCAATATGGCCCATCTTTATACCTATTTTCAACTCAAAATCCCATTGGTATACCAATTTTGACCCAAAAAAAGCACCCAGTTGTACTAAAATTGGGTGCTTTTGAGCAATATTGCTACACCAGAAACTGTGAAAAACCACCTCAAAAGGCAGGCAGGTATGTGTATACCTTGTTAATGCAAGCCCCCCCCCTCCAGCCCTTGAAAATATGGTATATTTTTTTTCCAAATTTGTCACCAATTTAAACAAAATTCCAAAATACCATGCAGTTTTCATTATGCATACTGTTGAATAGTGCATCTCTTGTGATTGACAAATTATGATCAATTCTCTCTCAGTCAACTGTCAACAGAAGGTTATTGTTGTGGCTATTCAGTGCGTTAATATCAATGTAATAATGCATGATTACCTTAATTTAGGTGACAGCGTGTAGGGTTTGTAACAAATTACAGCAAATTACATTTGTTGGTTTGTATCGGCTGAAGAGATGTTTGCAGTGAATTTCTAACAATTTTTGTCCTGGTTAGGGGTGCACCATTAGATTTCCTAGGGGGTAGCAGGAAGTTGGGTTCGGGGTGGAATTTTTTTTTTTTGCGTCCGGTTCGGGGGCGATTTTTTTTTCTTGAAAATTACTGTTTTTTCCCCTATTCCATGTTCAGGGTTGAATTTTTTTTCTTCTGCCTATGGAAGGTGAATTTTTTCTAAAAACTTCCTGCTCCCCCATGGAAATCTAATGGTGCGCCCAAAAGTAGAAGAAAAGTGTTGCTGGTATTTTAACTTGTACACTAAAAATAAAAAAGAGGGGTCCTGCTATAGCATCATGATGACACCTCCGTGGTGGTACTTTGGCACTTTCAAGGTGTTATGTTAGTACCTTTAGGATGTCAATTCACCACATTGACACCTTTATTGGTGTCAATTCAAATTGACACAGTTTGACACCATTTTGGTGACAAATTGGGTAAAAAAAGGGATGTTTTTCAGTGATAAAGTGCAAAAAATGGGGGAGGGTCCTTTGGGCAAAATTCACAACAAAGTAGGGTCTTTCCGGGTCAAAATGGCCAACATTTTGCAAAATTTTTTTGTCAAAGTTTTCAATGATTTTTGAAAAATTTTGAAAAATTTGCAAAATTACATCAAATTAAGAAAATTGTGGGTCTTTAACTGACAAATATTGTTCAAGTGACAAGGAATTTAAAAAAATGGAGGGGGGGGGGGAAACATGTCCAGAATCATTTGAGATGCCCCATAAGCATCTGAATGCGATTTTGTGATGGATATTGATAGTGGATACTCAGCATATTTCTATGTTGGATTTATGCACACATATGAAGCATAATTTGAACATTCACCTAAACTTGTACTTGATATGAGATTTAAATCATATAGAGTTCTACATAGATGTAACTAAGTTCTACCAATAATGTCTTAGAAAAAGGCATATGCAGTTTCTTTGTATCATTATTTGTTCACGCAAGAAGTTTGAGACATTTATCTTTGGAATTTAAAAACCCTGATGTAATTGAATCTGCCAATCATTTGATTAATAGCAGAATCATCATCATACAGCAATCATTCCGGTTAACAGGGCTTCCGGGTAATAGCGGTGAGAGACGTTTTTCTATTGCAATGCAATACCGGTGAAATACCCGACACTAAATGGAATCAGGAGAATTATAACTGACTGTACAATTTTGATATAACGATAAATAAATTTTAGGCATTTAATAAAACATTTTCAGTAGACAAAACAGAAATGATTCTATTGGATAATAACCAATAAATATGAACAGACAGTGGATAACTAATAACATATGTCGGTAGGTATATAAAAAGGTGTGTAATTCTATTATGAATTCTGTAGGCCTCCGAGTAGGCCTACATATATCATTTATATATGACGCAACATTTTACATCATTGTATTACATTATTGTATAGACCTAGTAATTAATAATATTAATTTTAGTTAAAGTAACAATAAACATGCCAATGGACAGAAGGCATTCTAGTCACTTCCAGTAGCATTTCAGTAAATACAACTGCTGGTCATCCCATATCTTAACTGGCTTGCGCACTGAGGCGGAACAGTGCAGTATTCTATTGCAGGCTCACCAGTATTTCACCGCTAAAAAACCTACTTTTTGGAGGATTTTTAGCGGTGAAATCTTCACCGCCATTCTCGGGCAAATGCCAGGGAAGGTAATTTTCTATTGCTATGTTTTAATCCCCTTCCCGGTATTTAACCAGTTAATGCCTTCAATAGAAAAATGCTGATAGTGTTATTTCTAAAGAAAATAAATAACTATTAAAATGAAATACAAAAGAAGGATTAAATGTTTTGACAGCATTAAGATTTTGAAAAGTGAAATCAGTTGAAAGGAGTAACTGCATAATTTTTCCTTCTGCGGTCATGACCGAAATCCGATCTGACCAGCCTTGCTTTTTTTCTCACAAATTGTGTTGTTGGAAGATGTCTCTGCCCATCCCTACGGAGTTTAATGCTAGGTGTAATGATATGATCTTGCCCATCCCTACGGGGTTTGACGCTAGATGAACGATATGATCTTGTTATTCACCAGGATACACATACAACTATTCTTTACTCGAGTAGTGTTTATTAAAGACACTTTATACAAGAATTTCTTCCAAAATACATTTACTGAATCTGATCTTGATCTTAGCCATGTTGACAAATCTGTATATTGTTAGCTTTATTTGCTATGCAAATTATTCTATTAACACTTCTAAAAATTAAAACTAAAGATTGCTTCAATGTTTACCATCTCAATAATCTTATTTTCTCTTTTTTATTTCATATGCTGACACGGATCTTAATATGGAATTTCACGTCAACAGGTAAGTTAGCTGATTTGATTTAACCTTTTCCTGCCGTAGGGTGGCTGGGGGATGCCCTAAATTACTGTCAGCTCAGGCGTAGGACGTCCTCCAGATGTATAACTACATTCACTGCCTCTAACCTTCAAAAACACAATGTGAACAGTTCATACAGATGTATGATGCTGAAGTCTCATTGAATTATAACGAATATTTCTAATTTCTAAGATTATTTGAATTTACTTTAATAGTGCATTTAAAGCTAAAATGCCTTCAGCCTGGGGTGGAAAAAGTGGTAGACTGGAAAGGGTTAATATTAATAGTATTGAATACATATGTCATTTGCATAATGCATCTCTTGATCTCAGGATCGGTGTGCCGCCCTGTGTGTTTGTTTTTATCAAGTTTTGAGTCAGCATTTTGACTCGAAACTCGATAAAAACAAACACACGCCCTGTGTTTGTTTTTATCGAGTTTCGAGTCAGCATTTTCGAGTTTCAAGTAAAAAAACCCTGAGTTTCGAGTCAAAGATGCCTTAAGATGCCTTTTTGAATTAATATTATATTCCTGGCTCTATTTCTTGTGGGTAATCTTTAAAACTTTTTGATACCCCCTCATATAACAGCAAATAGAAAATAGAAAGACTGACAGGCTCTACTCATCCATTAACAATCTGATAAAAATGTCTGATAAGGAAATGAGATCTATCTGTCTGAGAGAATGGAGCTCCAAACAAATTAGTCTCATTTACATCATAAAATTTCTCATCCATGCTTTCGGTCTGTAAGATCTTGTTCCTCAATCGTATAACCAACCTTCACCTTGAATCCAATTTTGGATCAAGCGTAGCATGCACGGGTTCCTTTCAAATGATAAAGTCTGCAGTGCATATCAAATACAGTTCAATAGGGACATTTGTGGCTTAGCTGTAAGGTCCCTCACTCTTAAAGGTAGGTATTCTGATCTGGTGACAAATTTAACATACACTTTTTATGTCTGCGTCGGCGTTGTTGTTGTTGTTGTTGTTGGCGGCGGCGTTGTTGTCGTGAAAAGGGTTGACATAATTTTGCCTCTAACTTCTGCATATTTCGATAGATTTCAACCAAACATGGGTCATGGGTGCTTCATGGGAACCCGCATTTGTGGGTGAGGTCAAAGGTCACATACCAAGGTCAAAGGTCATTTGAGGTCAAGTTGTAAAATAGGCTGAAAATGTCAATTTGACCTAATTTAAAAAGTTGAAGTGGAACAAAACTTGGGTTTATAGATATAATATAAGAATCCTAATATGTTGATGAGGTCAAAGGTCACATACTAGGGTCAAAGGTCATTTGAGGTCAAGTTGTAAAATAGGCTGAAAATGTCAATTTGGCCTAATTTGAGAAGTTGAAGTCTGATTGGAACCAAACTTGGTTTGTGGATATAATATAACAAACCTCATATGTTGATGAGGTCAAAGGTCACATCTGAAGGTCAAAGGTCATATGATATCAAATTTCCCTAAACTTTCCATTTTTCTCATTGCGTCGGCCAGAGGGATCGTTAGCCTTGATTCAAGGCTGACAGGTCTGGGGATGGTAAAAAATATGGCCTTTTTTCTTCATTCGTTTACTACTTTATGGGTCTAGAGATAATAAAAGTATGGCCATTTGTTTTTCTTTTTTCCTTTTTTTTTTCTACTTTTTTATCCTTTTTTCTTATTTTTAAAACTAAAAAAAAACAAGTAACACTTTAAAACACTGGATTTATAATAACACTAATCCAGTAAGTACAGTGAGCTAAATAAATCTCAAACATTCATGACCAAACACCTCTGGAAACATGGCAAACCTCCCATCCAAGCCATAATAATATTGCGTTTTAAAACTACCCTGATATCATTTCTTTCTCTATTATAACTGCATATTGAAATTCCCTTGTATATTCCAACTCTTTCTGGGTCCCCAGTGGAAAAATCATAGGGAGGATAAGATAAAATATAGAAGAGCCAGGAAGTAATATAAAACAGGATTTTTAATAGTGGCTAATCTTGAATGGTATCAGGGTAATTTTAAACACAATATGGTATAAAATTATGGCTTGAATGTAGGATGAAAACTGCTGTTCATTTTAAAAGTAGATACAATATATAGTAAATTCGAAAAGAAATTTGGATAATAGAAAAGAGAAAGAAGAAGAAAGAAAATATTTTACCATCTCCGGCCAAGTCAGCCTCGAGTCGAGGCTAGGGGATTGTGTGGTTCCGAGAACCAGTATTTTTCCATAATTGAATGGAGGGTCATCACCTGCTTAAAGCAATATTGTAAAGTTTCATTTGCATTTCCAAATTATTGCTAGAGACAAAAATGTGTCTGAGAGTGGCCCATAGAATCATATAGGATATTTATTTTTGTTAACAAAATATTCTAGTAATTCATCACTTCTTTGACCATATCTCTTCAATGAAACATAACATGGCCATGACAATTTACAGGAGTTATGAAAAAAATATATGGGCTTTCATGTGGTATCAAAATCTGAAATTTGAATATGTGAGTGAAGGTGTTTGGTCCATGATAGATCTGCCCGAAGATTTTTAGTAAAAATCGGCATGAATGATATTTTATCGATGTAGAACCAATTTTTAAAATAAAAATTGGGGGTCACCGGTCTCGTTTTTGCATGAGAGTCGGTTTAAAAACAGCATTTTTGGAGGTTTTTTTGGGGAAATTAGTACAGGGGTGTATGGGAAATGTGGTAAAAGTGACATTATTTAGTGTTGATTCAATAAATCTGCCTGAGCATTTTTGTTAATTTTTTCACAAAAGTTGTGCACAAGTATGTTCTTTCAAATAAAACAATAAAAATTGGGGGTCACCGACTTAAATTTCCAGAAAAATATTAGAATATGGCAATTTTTAACTTCAAAACACTACTCAGAGTAATTGCACATGCTTATTGTGGCACTTACAAACTCGGACACTAGCGCATGGACCAGACACCTTAATCCGGTCCGGGAAAAATATTACCAGGGTGGGGGAAATTTTACTCGGGGTGGTCGGGGAAAGTTTACATTCGGTCCGGGAAACGCAAAAGGTCATTCGGGGTAAAAATAAAATAGAGCAACAATCATTACTGTCAGCTCAAGCGTAGGATGTCCCCCAGATGCCCCAGAAAAGAGTAGTCGGGTGAGCTCCAGCCGAGCTGACATGCTACAGCAATACACCTCGCAGTTAACACTTGTGTAGGTTTTGCTTGCTGCAACAAACCAGCTAAGCCAGAGCTCGGCCGACTACTCTTTCCATATATGCAACTTTAAGCAAAGTCACACTTGGTGATTTTTTCCCTCAAACTTGCAAGAATTTCCAATCATTTCAAAACTTGCAATTGCATCCTCTAGAGAGTGTCCACACAGTGATCGTAATTTGATTGCAGCCAACTTATGTTGTGCAGTATAGATTGGTGGTATCGCAAGCAGCGGCAAATTGCATCTCTCTAAGCGCCAAGGACGTGTATCGTTTGAAGGTTACAAAACACTTGCCAATGTCATTATCATCGATTCAACTCCTGTGGAATCAATACAATCTCAAAGTTCAACATTTTGCAAGTCAATTCTCTGGGCCTCTTCGAGGAAAAATAGCCCAGTAACTCAATGAGCATTCAATTACATCTTGTTGTCATGGTGCCGGAGGGAGGAGGTGTTATTTTGGAAGTTCAATGCTGACATTTTGGGGTGACATCAAGATCAGATACTTTGTCAAGATGATTTGAAGAGCTTAAAGTTGTTGCATCTCATTTCACGCATAGTAATGTCAAAATAAACACCAGGGTTTTTATGTCAAATGCAAATCGAGTCATTAACATTTTGGGTGACATCAAGATCAGATACTTTGTGAAGATGATTTGAAGAGCTTAAAGTTGTTGCATCTTATTTCACACATAGTAATGTCAAAATAAACACAAGGTTTTGATATCAAATGCATATCGAGGCATTAACAGCTGAACATAAAATAAATTTAAATGTTTGAACTAGATCAATGATTTTGCATTATATTTTGAAGGAACAAGTGGCAGGTCCTTAAACAATTAGGGTTGTTTCAGCAAATGAAATTCCCCCTAAAAATAACCTCAGGCTAACTTAACTTAAGGGTGATCAAAATTTGGATTGGGTTTTTTCCAAATTTTAAACATATTTAAAGCACCTTAAAAGGTGCTTTAAATATGTTTATTTTTTAACACAAGCGGTTAATATCGGCTAACAAATTGTTGATGCAATTGATTCCATGCTCCTACTTAATTTTATACACAAATAGAAAACATGTTTGTGTATCTTTGTGAAATCCAAGCTACCAGCTACTATCTCAAGTAGATAGCTGAGCACAATGCCTTTACTCTGAATACTACAGCCAACTATGGTGTTAATTTTCTTATTAAAGTTGTGCAAATAATATCTAGCCAAGATATAACACTAGTTAAAAAAACCCAAAGCAACACATATATACTTGATAAGGCAAAATTAAATTAAAGGGGCAATTCATGATCCACTTTTCATGCTCAAGGTCACCTCTATCAACATTTAGTTTCTTTGTTAAAAATAATCATTGACTGGTATATGTTACAATCCCCAAACCATTCTTTCATATGTGCTTGCATTTATGAGAAAAGTGAGAAAATGTGTAATATTCTAATTATTGTCGGGGCCCCCGACAGTAATTACAACACAGTAGCCGATGGAGATTTTTAAAATACTGAAGAGCTTGTAACTTGAAAACGAATGGTCGGAATCAAGGGAAATTTTCAGCATACCTTTTTGTTGTACTCTTCTTTTTATTTAGCTAGAAAATGGGTGAGGTTTTTTGTCACATCATAATCATGAATTGCACCTTTAATAACTGCAAAATTGAAATGAAAACTTACAGGATTAAGATCTTTCTACCCATCATAGTAATTTTTAATCATTTTTTTGAACTAAGTGAAACTAAATTAGAATATAGATATTGCTGTTTGGAAGTATGAATGTTTTAACCCGCAAATGTGATTGACTGCTCGAAGTTACCCAGTTTAGGGTATGTCATTTTGGTACAGAATCCTTGATGATATTGCACATTATATTTCCTGTATTCCTGTAACACCAATTTAGGCCAAAAAAAAAAAATTGCTTGGTCATCCTACACAATTTATTCTGAGGTGGAACAGGCAGTTGGAATTTGTTTAAAATATTTTTTTTTTGAGATTTGCCTATTAGGCACTTAACAAGGTAATAATTAAGTTGTAGATATGAAAATTGGGATAATTACCTATTATACCGCTTCGTTCATTTTAAAAAACTGATAAGAATTGCCAAAAACTTTTTTACTATATTAAGAACATCAAATTTCAAAAGGGAAAAAAAGACCAAGCATATTTCAGGTTCCATCCAAAATGTTAGGGTTAGGGTAAGGGTTACGGCTTGGGTTAAGGTGTGTTTAGGGTTAGGGTTAGGATCAGGTCATGGTTAATGAGTTAAGGTCAGGTCATGGGTGAAGATTTCGATGGGACCTAAAGTATATACCTTTTCCAAATTTTGTCCCCAGTTTCAGAATTTAGGGGCAGGCGGTCGAGGACAACCAAACAA
>JXSR01S012522.1:14413-27689 GCA_000969725.1 Ophiothrix spiculata
GATGGTAACATGTAGTTCACACAGTTTTATTCGATGACCTATGTCATTTTGTCGTCAGCATAGAATATTCTAAGCAAAATATTCTATACGATAGTGGAGTCTGCACCGGGCCTAAAGGCATATAAATTGTGAGGACAACTGTAAAACATTTGCTAGACATACGGTGTAAAGGCCTGGTTAAAGGCCTATAAATTGTGAGGACAACTATAAAACATGCTAGACATACGGTGGCAAGTCATCATTATAGCTTGCATCTCACTCATGCTATATTTAACTCCATTCCGATTATGTAATCATGTATTTCAATTAGATTACCTGTGAAAGGAGGCAGCATCCTATTGATTTGTCTTCAGCTTGTGATATGTGTTAACCCAACCTAGTCATGATTAGATTTAATGAAGCTGAATATCGGAAACTGATCTGAAGACATTTTATCAGGTTGTTGCAGGTCCTAATTGATGTTAAAGTATCACACTCTAATTTTTAAGGTCCATAATTTTCTGCTTTCTAAACTTCAAAATCCATTTTTTACCGTGGTGTATTTTTTGGCATTTTCAATGTTGTTATATTTCCGTCTAGCCTAAATTTTACGATAGCAACAGGAGCAGATACTCAATAAGTCTATTTGAGATAAAATGTTTTTTTTATGATTCTAATAAACTTTATTTAATTTTAGTCAAAGAATAACCAGTCTCATGTTTTTTGTTGATTTGGACAGATTTTTGACTCTTTTAAAAAAAATTTGCTCGAGTTGCATTTTCCGCGCTATACCCCAGATTCTGTGATTTTCGCGGAAAATCCGCAACGTGGAAGACTTGGGACCTTTAATCTCGGAACCACTTAATTGATCCAAGTAGCCCGTCTCTCTAGAACCTACTGGAATTTTTGGTGTTTACAGGAAATAATTCACCCATCAATTATGTTCCTGGAATTTGATGCTGAGTGCATCAAACTTTTGCTACATGCACCATTTTGCTAGGTCTTAAATTAGCCAAAATAAAATGCAATGAATGAATTTTGAAATTCTGATAATAGAAAGATGATAAAAAATTTGCCGAATAACCTACTACAAAATTAGGTGTTTGAAATATGTTCCAGTAATTTTTGCTTAAATATTTTATAACATTATCAGGATTACCTGGAATGATTAGATCAAATTGTGGGACAATTTTTAATAAATAAAAAGCATAACTATGATTTCTTTTTTAATAAAGTTGCTGATCGTAGTAATTTATGTTTCCACATAATAGATAATTTTATAATTTTCGATACTGTTTCAACATTTAAACTGTAATGTTAGTGTCTGCATGTAATTTACATGTGGCAGATGTAGAGATGTACGCTATGTCAAATGTTTTATCATAGATGCCCTTACTATTAGGCCGAATAAAAAAAGAACATGTTTAGCATCCCTGTCCTCCTTTTCTTGAGGATTTTTAAAGTTTGGTTTTATTTTGTAAACTTACCTTTTATAACAAGCCCTGAAAGATGTTTAAAACTTGTTTTAGATACAATTGCTATCTACTGCAGATAGCAACCATCATCTTAAACATTAATCTAAAGTCAATTGATAAAATTGTTAACTACTGCAGATAGCAACCATCTTAAACATTAACATGGAGTCAATTGATAAAATTGTTATCTCCTTGTAAATATATAAGAAATAATTTTCAGGCTAGTTTTAGGACCACTGAAGGGGTCTCCTTCTCAATACACCACTGAAGGGGTCTCCTTCTCAATACAAAGAAATAAAAAGGGCCTCCTCCTCATTTTTAAGTAACATTCCAAATGTCACATATGCTAAATACAACACTAAATACGATGATTTCAAGCAATTTGCCAAAAAAAAGAAAAAAATATAAAGCCCCTCCTCCTACTTTTTACAAAATCCTGAATGCTAAACTTGTTTATTTTTTTTTACTTGGCCAATACGGTGACATTTAATTAGTACAAAAGGTGAACATTCATTGAAGCACACATACAGATGTGCAATGTGCTTTTACATTATTGGGATAGAGACTGTGTATGGTAATGCACGTCAAAGGTCACACCGTACTAGTCACGTTGACCCGCACAGTGTTTGATGATGGATTTACATGCTTTACTTTTAAAATGCATAGTATCCCGGGCATAGTATCCATAGCAATATCATTGTGATCTGAAGGCTTTAAGTGAGATGAGGTCAACATTCACTGAGATCCTCCAGGTGATCAATACATTTTTAAAAGGAACCTAGTCACAGGGTATTATCTCTCACTTTAAGCTCTGCAGATGACTTATAAAAGCACTGAAATATGGAATCAAAAGAAGGAAGAAAAAGAGGAAAATGCAGCTAATCTATTCCCATGTCTTGAACTTGATCAAAAACCCAGTGTCTGTCTGCTGACGGTTGACGTCATGGTTGCCATGGTGACCATATTAGCAGGCCTGAATGGCAAACACCTGGTAAGGCTGTCAGGGGAAATCACCATGGCATATGTGAGGGCTTTGTTTTTATCCAGTGTAGGGATCTCAAAGATCAAATGAAATTGATGCGGGTTTTAAGCTTTATCTGTAGGGTATACGCTTCTGAGTTTGGATAGATATTTGTCATTACATGTGTAGAATTACAACTTGGCTATACAGTAGATGTATCTTGATGTAGTACATCAACTGGATAAAAAGAAGTGTTGACATGAAACTGGGTAGTGGATCAATTGATATTGGGTATGTTGATGTCATGTGACAGATGGGTGGTTGTAAGTGCTCAACCCGTCCCCTAATGAGTGTGTCCAACTCTTGTTCAGAGGCCAGTTTTAATCAGTATTCTAGATACATCATGTGATAATGAGCGCATACAATAATACATACAGTGACTGGACTTTGTCCAATGGATGGACATTAATTCCGTATGGAGCTTAAAACTGCCAGCCAGTATCAGTTAATTATAGCCACAGTCAGATTGAGTGATGTAGCGGCCTGCATGCATGGCTGCATTTTCAATTAGATGATGATGAAGCCTTCTATGTAATGCTCTCACAGTCACTGACTTATGCCCTACTCATTTAATTTGTTACAAAAGCCTGCATAATTCCATTTGATCTTCCTAAACAGTTTAGGAGCTTTGTGGCTGCTTGTACAACACCAAGTAGAAAGTCATGCCCTTTGGCAAAAAGCCGAGTTTAACACAAGCATTTTTGTAGCAAAGAGAAAGCAACCTTTTTTCTAAGAACAATCTTGTAAGCTGATAGATAATAGATTAAACAACTGTGATTGTAGTTATCAGTTATAAGTCAGGCTGTTGTAGTTTATTTCATGTTTTTATGGGTTGTAGCTTCAAAGTCCCCTGTATTTATGCCACTAGACCATGGTTTCTGATGGCTGCTATCCACAGAAGGTTACAGATGTTAGTCATTCTAGTCTGTTTGTTTGTGATCTTTGCTACAGTAATTGTATCTATTGAGCTGTTTGTAGTGATATTTGTTATCTACAGTAGATAGGGTTTTTTTTCAATTATTACCTTATGTTTAAGGTAATGGTTGCTATCTACAGTAGATAGCAATTGTATCCATTGAGTCCCATGTTAATATTTCAGATGATGGTTGCTATCTACAGTAGATAGCAATTGTATCAATTGAGTCCCATGTTAATATTTCAGATGATGGTTGCTCTCTACAGTAGATAGCAATTGTATCGATTGAATCCCATGCTAATATTTCAGATGATGGTTCAGTAGATAGCAATTGTATCAATTGAGTCCCATGTTAATGTTTCAGATGATGGTTGCTATCTGCAGTAGATAGCAATTGTATGAGTCCCATGTTAATGTTTCAGATGATGGCTGCTATCTGCAGTAGATAGCAATTGAGTCCCATGTTAATGTTTCAGATGATGGTTGCTATCTGCAGTAGATAGCAATTGTATCAATTGAGTCCCATGTTAATATTTCAGATGATGGTTACTATCTACAGTAGATAGCAATTATACCAATTGAGTCCCATGTTAATATTTCAGATGATGGTTGCTATCTACAGTAGATAGCAATTGTATCAATTGAGTCCCATGTTAATATTTCAGATGATGGTTACTATCTACAGTAGATAGCAATTATACCAATTGAGTCCCATGTTAATATTTCAGATGATGGTTGCTATCTACAGTAGATAGCAATTGTATCAATTGAGTCCCATGTTAATATTTCAGAAGATGGTTGCTATCTACAGTAGATAGCAATTATATCAATTGAGTCCCATGTTAATATTTCATATGATGGTTGCTTTCTATAGTAGATAGCAGTTGTTTCAAATCATGGCAATTGAGAGATTTTATGCATTTAGAAGGTTTTTGATTTGAACTTAGTTGTTTTAATTATCATTTTACATTATTGCTGTTAGGAATACCTTAGAACATGGTAGCTAAATAAGAAATTGAATGAATGGATTGCAATATTTGAATACAAATGGACAAATGACTTTTGATCTTTTCAAGCATTCATACATTATTATGACATCGAGAAAACATCAAAATATGTGATAAGATCTCTTGTGACCAAATGTCAAGAAATTGAATAATAGAATCTAACTGACCATGGCAGCCACCTGTCATTTGTTGGGCATAAAAGATTTTCCCGAGGTCAAGTTGATTTCAAGATAACACTTTAAAAGCTTTTATTCAGAAAGATCTGTAATTTGATAAAGATTTTGACCCTTTTTTGTTTTGTGCATGTGTTTAAGCCACAGTTATACATATTAATGTACTTGAATCTTTGGCCTTCTAATTTTGATATCATTTGACAGTTTTGACTTAGTTTTATAGTTTTATCATTACCACACTGTAGTTTTGTTTTATGCACGGCTATATATCATAAAACTATGTTGATACACACTGAGCATGAAGTCGCAAGTTTTCATACCAAGATATAGACCTAACTCATTTAACAGGACACAAAACAGCAGAAAACAATGGCAACTTTGATGAAGTCATTGAGCTATCCACATGTTATGTATCATTTTAAAGCTTGTGTTTTGAGTTAAAATAGACCTGCCGTTTCTGTAAGATTTTCAGTCAAGCAACTTTATGCACATTTTACGATACAATCACACACCGGCACTACTGCATCTTTAATGGCTGTGAATCTATTTTTGTGTGACAGACTTTAGGATGGCTATAGTAAGAGCATAAGTGCAAATAGTTTCACTCTCAATGGAACTTGTGCTGGCTCTTTGTTGTCTTTTCAGCACAAATTTGAATTCATGGGTAGGAATATCAGTGAGCTTGCATTAATGCATGTTAAGATACACGTTGTCAAGAATACTTTGTCGAGATGATGGAAGCTCTAGCTATGGCTGGGAATCTGATGACAGGAGTTCTTGGGAAATGGAGCGTGGCTAATTAGTGTGTACTCTATGGCTAAATTTCTGTGGCAAAGCATGTCTTGAACTGAAATAAGAAATCAGGTTTATTTGCTTTTTATCAGGAATTCACTATTATGCTGAAGTTAATCAATGGCGCTGGACGCGTGGGTGAAGTGATGATGAAAATAGTCCATAATTCAACAGCATCATCTGCCCACTAATAGGGTGGCAAATAATAATTAACTTTGGAACTGGATCAAGTCTAATTGAATTAATATGGATTTATTCATTCTCAGCATTCATATACTCAATTAAGAATTTGACACATTGATATTTTTGTGGCTTGAAAAAATAAGCCAGAATTGACTAATGGACCATTTTCATTTTTCCTTCCAGTTTCAATATTTTTCTATTTATTTGTTTCCAAGAATAAAATAAAGGACTATTTTAAAGAGATCTCTCAAATAACACCATAGCTAGTTGATCGCTTTAAGTATCAGTTGCACCGATAGTAGCGAGTGATTTATTGGACATGATACTCACTACTGCAGTAATGTCGATTTAGTCAATGTGATTTGACGTCATAGACACAAGGCCTATTAGGTTGACATCCATTAGGTTTGTGTGTATCAACATGCTGACAGATGGACAGAACACAAAATACGGTATCCCATCATGCACTGCTTCCTGTGGGAAATTTTGTACAGAAAGTCATATGAGTAGTTAGTGATGAAACATACCCAAAAAGCAAAATTACAACAATTAATTTTGAGTTAGGTTCATTTCATCACTAACTACTCACATAATTTCTTATACAAACAATCCCATAGGAAGCAATGCATGATGGGATACACACATTGTCCTCTCTTGATGGGCAGTATGGAAACATTGGTCAGGCATATATGTGGCGCTAGGTACATGAGATATGAGGCAGGATTCAAATTTGTTAATAACGTCACAGATTATTTAGAATGTAGTATGGTGACAGGCAAGCTTGATATCAGATCCTCTATGATATTTCACTTGATTTTGAATTGTTGTGAGTAAACATAGTTAAAATGATAAGTTAATATATTTTGATGGAAAATTATTTTCTGACATTCTGATTGATATAATAGATTCTGCTTGTATATTGATTATGACTCGCCCATTGGTCCAACCTTAATTCACTCAATGCATTGGTCTAATCGTAACTCTCACATTGAACTAATTGTAACTCTTCCACTGAGGTAATGGTCACTCACTCGACACTGTAACCATAACTCTCCCATACCCTCAACATCAAATAACTCACCAACGGGTAACTCACTGCTCTTTAACCCTTTCAATCCTGAATTGCAATATAGGTGTATATAGCCTAACTGAATTAATTTATACTCAATACGAATTGGAACACCTGAGCGTTCTCTCATAAGCTCCCTTGAAAACACTCTGGCGTTCTATCGGATCAAAAGGGTTAACTAATCATTTATCCATCCTCTTAAGCCCAGAAAATCAGGATTTGTTTTGTAGGTGCAGGACCTCAAAAAGCAGACCGATAGCCCCTGTCTATTTTAATCTTTATTTTTCTGTCACATAACTCGTACAGTTACTCCCCAATCAGTCTAACCATACTCCTCCATGTACTATTGGTCTTGCCATAACTTGACCAATGGTATAACTATAAATTTTATTCTTCCTCTTTACATCCTGTCATGTGTTACAAAATCATTTTTAAATTGTATTTAAACCACTTGCAAGTATTTTGCAAAACATACCTCTTTTATGTGTTGTTGTCGTATATGCAAGAGATGATTTAATATCCATTAAGAAAATGGATTTTGTCTGTTTGTGTATGTACGCTGCATTGTGAATATGTTATTCATACACGTCGGTCAACAAACGTAAGAGATATTGCAGAGAGAAGTGTTGTCTGCCATGTTAAGTTTACAATTTTTGGTTTATTTTCACTTTTCATCTTTCATCTCAGTTGAATAGAGGAAAGATCATTAATTTGTCAATTGTGATAACAAATATTGCACACATTCTGATGTCAGAAGCCAATAATAGATTTGAAGTAAGCAACTTTATTTACTGATGGTTAAAATATTTCAAAATATGATATATTTTTATAGTAGATTTTTCATTTGGCAGATTATCTGCAAATGTTACTACTTTCTGTTAATTTTATAATAAATGTGTTGCATAAAATATTCAAATTTCTACAATTGTTCTTCCTAGTACTCTCGTCGTGAGCCAATTCCTAAGGTAAGCTACGGATCCGCCAACTTGTCGTTTGTTTTCTCACAACACTTGTAAACCAGCTATAATCTAACCAGTATATATTGTCAAATCTTCTCAAATATTGCTTTTTTTGTATTCTTGAAATTTAACAACAAATTGCTGAAGAAATCTTGAGGTTTGATCAGGCAAACGTGAAAATTTGTCTCAAAAATGATTGATGTTTAAATACAAGAAAAAAGAATGATAATATTTAATAAAATATTTTTTTGTTTTTAGATCAATTTCATCATTCATTGTTACTTTAACTCATTCCATTCTATCTTTTTATTTATTTATTGACTATTTTGTTGGATGTCTAATTAGTTGCCATTTTAAGTGTTGAAACACAGGCTTTCACAGTTTGGGTTTACAAGTCTGTCCCCATGCAAGTAGAGAGAACCTTCCCCGTCCGCCCGCCTGACAGATCTATATGACGACACATTGCATGCATGTATTAATTAACCAACTCGTTGAAATATTTTTATTAATTAATGAGATATTGATTGATGATTAGAAGAAATATCAATTATTGGACATAGTCCCAATCCAATGGAGCTAAGCTTGGTCATATTTTTTGACTCAATTATGATGAATATACAGGTACAGCATATTGGCGATGATTCGTGATCGTCTGTTTCTCATTTTTTTCCCAAGTAGACTTTATAGTAATTTCCAGTTAATTTTATAAGCAGGATTTAAAAAAATATGCAATGATGATAAGCAGATAATAGATGGAACAGACGAAGAAATAAAGTAGCAAAATATGTAGATGACCCCCTTCTCTCTGTCTCTCATAGTCCCCTGTGCATGAGAAAGAAAGATAGACAATATCTTTGCCTGTGTTTCATAGAGATTTCTTTCAATAGCATCCCCTACTTATTAGATTCCTTCACAATTTACTTTTTCACTTCTCTAACTTTTCTGCAAGCTTACTAATCGCAACCACTATGCACTTCTCTGTCATATCTAGCCTGTTAATATCTCAAACCAAATAATAAGTAGTGATTAGAACTCTCAACATGAGTGTACCAATTTAAATCATTTTTTAATAAATTCACCCATTCAAGTTTTGAATTTGGCCAGAATATAGTTATTTGAACTAGCATGTTTGTTTCTCAATTAATCGTGGTATTAAATGCACACAATTTCATGGCACAAAATGCATTCTTGTTCCAAGTTTTAGCACCAATTTATGTTATTTAAAACGCCTTAAATTTTTCATTTGATTAGATTACTAAGAAAGAGCTTTAAAGAAGATTTATGTAAACTTGATATGAATGTGATCTATAATGCATATCAGTGTCATGAATTAAAAACAAAACCTACCACCAAAAAGTACACACATGTTGCGAGCATCTAGTCAACATCCTCTCTCTCACTCAATATTTTAATCTTTCTCTAATATAAATTAATTGTGACTAATATACACCAGTACTAAACATTCTACTAAACCTTAGTTTGTACTAAACCTTAGTTTTCTACTAAACCTTGTTACTTATTATCCGAGTATTCTAAAACTTAACACATCCCTTATTAACCCAATTGAATTAAGTTTATGTATGTCTACAAAATTTGTATTTTAAAATATTCTGACACCTTTTTAGACATAAATTCTCTTTATATTTACCGTTATACCAAATTAGCTTCTTCAATCATATGATCACATCCAAGGATATACAACCATTTTATTGGAATGAATTTATTAAAGCATTGTGTATGAAAATGTATTGTTTTAAAATGTTTGGTTGATATACCTGACTTTCAGTCCTGCATGGTATGTAACAGCTAGGGTATAGATCATTCTAAAATTGAGTGATCCAATTTTAGTCCACATTTATTTTGTTGATTTACCATATCTCTTTCATTGCAAGTATCATGCCTGGGTGTTTATATTTGAACGCAAGCAAACGGTTATATTAGTTGTTTTCAAAATCCTTCTAGGCTTTTAATGTTTGTTTATTACCTATACCAGCTTAATTTTGGCTTTTATCATTTGTTTAATACCATTCCGGCATAACTTGATGATTAAAACGCCAGCCAGCAATATATTGTTTTGAGTTGACAGTGTGCTTGTGTGGGTTGGAAGACAGCCCATGGGAGGTGCTCTGCTTCCCAGAATGCTGCGTTATCATCCTGGTTTGGCCACTTGGTCACCTGCTTCATTTAAATCTTGTGGTCGGAGTCTAAACCAAATTGATTTTATGTAGGTGGCAATATATGAAGTAATTTGGTGATGCGTTTCTTAGGGATTTACACAATACAACACTTAATGAAATAGACTGACCAGAAAAGAACTTTGGGATTGAATTAAATTAAAACACTCAAGATTGATAAAAGAAACTGTACCCTTTTTCTTTGGAATTAGAAATTAAGGTTTTTAAATAGCCTATAAGGGTAAGACTACTAATGATGTGATGTTCCAATTGAGACATGTTTTCAGCTGTGCATGCAATGTGAGGATTAGATTTCAGCACTTGGTCTAGATTTCTCTTCCTCTCAAGTCTTGTGACATGAATAACATGACACTACCACAACTGAGGCGTTTCATGCTTAATGATCAGCGATCTTGCCTCGCGCATTAGGCCTGGGTTTAATCCAAGCCTTCCATGACATAGTAATAAGTGATCTCGTCTTGCGCATTAGGCCTGGGTTTAATCCAAGCGTCCCATGACATAATAATTAGCGATCTTGCCTTGTGCATTAGGCCTGCATTTAATCCAAGCGTTCCATGCCATAATGATTAGCGATCTTGCCTTGCGCATTAGGCCTGGGTTTAATCCAAGCGTTCCATGACATAGTAATTACTGATCTTGCCTTGCGCATTAGGCCTGGGTTTAATCCAAGCATTCCATGACATAGTAATTAGCGATCTTGCCTTGTGCATTAGGCCTGCATTTAATCCAAGCGTTCCATGCCATAATGATTAGCGATCTTGCCTTGCGCATTGGGCCTGGGTTCAATTCGAGCATTCCATGCCATAGTGATTAGCAATCTTGCCTTGCGCATTGGGATGGGTTCATTCCGAGCGTTCCATGTCATAATGATTAGCGATCTTGCCTTGTGCATTAGGCCTGAGTTTAATCCAAGCGTTCCATGCCGTAGTGATCTTGCCTTGCGCACTAGGCCTGTGTTTAATCCAAGCATTCGATGCCATAGTAATTAGCCATCTTGCCTTGCACATTAGGTCTGGGTTTAATCCAAGCGGTCCATGACATAGTTATTAGCGATCTTGCCTTCACAATTGGCCTGGGTTTAATCCAAGCGTTCGATGCCATAGTAATTAGCCATCTTGCCTTGCACATTAGGTCTAGGTTTAATCCAAGCGTTCCATGCTGCAGTGAAGCGATCCTGTCTTGTGCATTAGGCATGTGTTTAATCCAAGCGTTCCATGCCATAGTAATTAGCTATCTTGCCTTGTGCGTTAGGCCTGAGTTTAATCCAAGTGTTCTATGCCATAGTGATTAACGATCTTGCCTCCGCATTGGGCCTGGGTTCTATCTAAGCGTTCCATGACATAGTAATTAGCAATTTTGCGTCGCGCATTGGGCCTGGATTAAACATTCCATGCCATACTGATTAACGATTCTGCCTCCGGCATTGGGCCTAGGTTCAATCTAAGTGTTCCATGACATAGTGATTAGCGATCTTGCGTCACGCAATGGGCCTGGATTCAGTCCAAGTGTTTCCTGCCATAGTGATAAGTGATCTAAGCGGTCTTAGTCATTAAAGGGGCATTAGACAAAATTTCGAAATTTTATATGTGGATGATTTACACCTCATATGTTAGAAAATAACAGTCAATTACCAGATATTTGGAAAATTTTGATCAAAACCTTAACAAAAGTTTAAAAAAAAGACTTTTATTTTGTTTGTTGATCTTGGGTATGAGGTTATTCTCTAAATGTATTTATTGATGCTGTATATCAAGAAAGAGACAAATATTTGTCTATAAAACAGTCCTTTCACATTATAGATTAATCAAAAGAAATTTGACAATTGCATCATTAGATCTCATAAAAATTGACAATGAAACTATGCATTCCACCATTATTACCACTTATAATTCAAATGACACAAAAATCTCAAAATACTTGAACAAAGTTTGGGAATGATGCTGAACTTGTCCAATGCCCCTTTAATTACATTTTTTGATTGATGAAAAATACTTTTGTATAAGCAACCATAGTGCAAGTGTTTAAGGCTTGCCTAAAACTTTGTCAAAGTTCTAAGCTTAGGAGCCCTCATTTGTAATGTCATGTAACACCAGTCAGTCACTTTGTCAATGTGTTTTCTTTCTCAGCTTCTTTATTTTCATGATTTTACTACCGGGACTCATCATCCTAAACAATTTATACCAATAGATCCTTCAAATAAACTACAACAAGAGAGAAAATGTCACTGAGTTCATGAATAAATTATCCAAGAAATACTATGAAATGCAGCTTAAGTGCTGGTTGTTTCCTTTGTGGACATATATTGAATTCTGTTTTTATAATGTACTATGCTGGCAAACCAGGGCGGCAGTGGCTCAGGTCATAGAAAGCGCATCTAGAAGCTGTATATCAAAATCAGGCGGAATTGGGCAAGCTTCTATCTTTAGGTAGAAACAGCCAGAAATTATGAGATGGTGTATATCAAAACCATGCAGCGAAATCGAGCAAGGGTTCAAAGGGAAAAATTGCTATCAAAACCAAAACCAAGTGGAATTCAGCAAGGTTCCCCAAGGGAGAAATTTTTTTGGGAAAAATGAGTAGTGTTTACCAAAACCAGGTGAAGTTGAGTGAGGTTTCATATAGAGAGAAATGGGTAGTGCCTAGTCAAAACCAGCTGGAATTGGGCAAGGTTCCATAGCGAGAAATGGGGAAAAACATTTTATGTCAAAAATTGCAGTTGTGATGCTGGTATGCTGTGGAAATTCTTAAGGCAAAGGATGTTTTTCTTCAAATTGTTTTTTTTTTACTTTAATCTGTTGACCTTTTGTTGTAAACATTTCAGAAAGTCAACTATTTGGTTATAAAAATGTGACTTTGTAAAACAAAGAGTACAGTTGAAGACATTTGTATTGTACTCTGGATACAAAGATGTGAAGTTTCACCTTGTGCCCAATGCAGCCTGGTTTTGAGCTGCAGCATCACTTTTTTGTTTGGCAAATAAAATGTCGGTCACTTGGCAAAGAATTAGTGATAGAACTCTCCCTTGTTTGTTTATATAACTAAATTCATACTCCAGGAGATCTAGGATAAATGATCAAGAGGCCTTACACACATCATAATAGGCTGTTTTTTACAAGTGGCTATATCACAAAACCTTTCCTTAACTCCATATCTATCCGAAACAGACTAAGACCATATATTTTTGAAAATCTATGCTAAGACAAGGGAAGAATGAGAATTAAAGTCACATGCTTAGTGTATATACATAACATCAATCTTCATTGCAAGATTCATGCAAAATTCACTAAAATTAGAGTAAGATGCCAAATTATAACTTAAATGGAAAAGTTTTCCTAGAGCTGAGCTGGTCCCTAACCTGCACCATTACACTTTACTGGATGGACAGCTATGATACATTTGGCCATGTACAGGTTATACTGGTTTCCACAGGGCAATCACCTCAAGAAAGCCTTCTGGGTGTAAATATTTGATAATGGCTGGGGCACATTGGGAAAATAACCAGGGGGG
>JXSR01S012522.1:39386-51950 GCA_000969725.1 Ophiothrix spiculata
TTTCTTAGAAATTACTGTTTTCCCCCCTATTCCATGTTCAGGGGTGAATGTTTTTTCTTCTGCCTATGGAGGGGGGGGGGGAACTTCCTGCTCCTCCCTGGAAATCCAATGGTGCACCCTTTAAGGGAGTTGAATCAGTTGTAAAGACATACATGTAAGCAGGACATATTTAAAAATTGTCTGCTTCTAATCACTGATCAGAATATTGGTTTTGGAAATGAGTTTATGTGTTGATGGTATAGTTCTGATGCGATAACAGCAGACACAGTAGTTTGAAGGAATCATGTTTGAGAGAATGTAAAAAATTGTGATAATTATTGGCCCATGCAGAGTAATGAGTGTTGCACGTACATGTGCAGTTAAAGGGCAAAATTTGTCATTTTAGTGCAAGAAAGTCGTATCTGCAATAGTTACCATCTGTGATAAATTTGGATTGCACACTTTATAATCTCCAGTCTTGGGTCAATGGTTCTTGAAATGGTTCTTCAGGTGACGGTGTCACCTGAAGAACCATTTCAAGAACCACTGACATAAGACAGGGAAATAAATTTTCAGGGATTTTTCACATTCTTGTGACCTGGCATAAAATAAATATAACTTAGGGCAGCCTTTGCAGATACGACTTTCTTGCACTCACATGACGAAATGGACCGGTGTGTGCCAAGAGAAGATATCTCATGTATCCCACCATGCATTGCTTCCTATGGGATTATTTGCACGGGAAATCGTGTGAGTAGTTAGTGTTGAAATGACCCAAAATCAATGTTAATTGTTGGTATATTGCATTCTGGGTACGTTTCATCACTAACTACTTGTACATGGCATCCTGTACAAAATTTCTCTAGGAAGCAATGCATGATGGGATACTGTTCTGAAGCTTGATTAACCCTAGTGCATGGCTAGGTGTATTGATAGATGTGACTGCCAAATTAAACTAATCAATATGTTGACACGCCAACGTCACAGCTCATTATGATGCATACAGCACGCTGAATTGATTTGCATAATGATTGTTTTTTTGCATATGCAAATTTCTGTTGAATATGCACAATGCTTTGAAATGTACTTTGTAATTATGTTGTATTATATCTGTGTTTTGAATCAAGACAGCTTGTATATGAATTTCTTGTTTTGAATTACAATATTATTTAGCATGGGATACTTATAGGTGATAGCAAGTCCATTTAGCACAAAATTGACCCGTTCATATATGTTATCAAACAAAATTATGAGATTTTAGCTCCTTGTTGTGAAATTAATTATTATTTCCAATTTTTAAACATGTGTTAATACAAAAACATACAGAAACAAGTATAACTTAAGGATATTTTAGGTCTATGTTTTCTGATTACTGTGTTTAGAAAAGTGTAACAGTATTTATCAATTAGGTTATCTTTATTCAAAAGTATTCTTTGGGAGTTCAATTCTATGTGCAATTTAAAAACAACCCCACCCTTAATTCCATGCTTGAACTTGATCAGAAAACTTTAACAGGTTATGCACAAAAAGCTGGAGGAGAAAAGTGATTTGGTTGTATGATATTAAACTCAGCCTCACAATTCTTTGGACGATGTAAATAAACATTCAGAGTGCAGGGCGAGTTGTCTACGAACACAGACGGTTCTCTGCAATTTATGATCATGTGATCAATTTTGTCCAAGGAATTTTGGCAGAGACTTTATCACCGATCACCTTTTACTATACGCTGCAGGAGATAATTCAAGTGGCATAATTCAGTCCGAGACTGAATTGCTTTACTAAACATTAAGCTTTGGACTAACACAATCTAGCTATGGGTTCAGTCAATCTGTTTTCTGATTTCTATGTTTTCCTTTATTCTTAGTTTTTGATGTGCAATTCCTAGACCCTTTAAACTATTTTTCATAATTAATGACCTAAGAATCAGCATTAAAACAAAGTCTAATTAAAAATCTATGTATTCAAATCCAATGTCCCATGTATTTTTAGTATTATAGGCTCAGTTTGCAAGAATTGGAAGACAGGTGTATTTCTTACCATGAGTGCACATGATAACTTTGGAACTTTGGGAAAGGTCGATTTCAGAGGTCAATTGGTTGCCATGTTAACAAACACAATAGCACATGCTCGCTGAAATAGAAATATGGGATTTAGTGAATCAAACATTTACAAATAAAGACTTTCTAGTTTGTTTGATTTCAATGGGGTTCATAAGAGTGCAAGTCAAAAGCTGACTGATACCGACTGTTACACATTCACAGCATGACTCGTAACTGTTCCCATGTCGTCATGTTTTGAAAACAAAGATATACCCGTTTTTTTCTTTTTACTGCTTGATCAATGCAGCAAACTAAGTCATTTAGTTGCCATTTGAGAAGACAGTTTTTTTTGAAAATACCAATAAGTTTGATGTCATTGGCAGTCGATCGGACTAGCTTGCTTGCGCATCTGCTTAGAAACTCTCATCATGATTTATATAACACAAGGACTTTGCAAGTATTAAATATCCTTCTATCAGTATTCCATTGTGTTGTGTAATGAGAGAGGAAGCCTTCTAGGCATATGTGCCAGGGATCTGAAATTGACATTTTACAAATAGACTGTTGATCATTACAGTCTGCGACTAGATAAATCAACTTAAAGCATAGCTTATCAACTTGGATGGATGTTTTTTGCAATCTCACTATATCATAATGTTAACATATACAAGTCCATTTAGCACAAAATTGACCCGTTCATACTTGTTAATCTGTCCTTGCTTTGTAATCAAGGCAAGCCCTGGATTTGTTCCACTAAATGAGACGGTATAATCTTCATGACATTTTGTCACAAAATTCTATATCTCTACTAAATTAAAGCACTTTCAAATATTATAAGTAACATGTTATTAAACTTAAGTAGCCATTTACAATTGTATGTGACAAAATGTTTCTTGACAAACAATCTTATAATATTTTAAAGCAAACATGAGCCCTTAATTTCCATTTATATAATGTAGCACATGTACCCTGATTATTGTTCCCATGCATTCATAGGATAAGCCAGAGTAGGTTGTATTGTGCCAGATATTTCAGACAGAACTAATCGCTTCATATCACCCGATGTCAGTATTTTGTAGCTGGCTGAACCAACCATTGTTGTTGCCTGGGAGCCAAGCAGACCACGAGATACTCTTTGTTCCATGAAATATCTTTCTTGTATGTACAAATCATGAAACCAATTAGTACATATGTGACCCATCATATCGAAAGGTACCTTAGGGTCCCTTAATGAAAAAATATTTTTTGGTCTCATCTGAAAGATTATATTTTAAGCTTTAAAATGACACCTTGCTTTTGGTTATTGGATATTGGATTGCATAGTTACACATACTTGCCAACATTTGAAAACTGGAAAGAGGGACAAATGGGCACATTTTTGTCCAAAAAGAGGAACATTTCCCATTATCCTATACTTTACTATAGGGCGAGTTTTACGAAAAGAGGAACGGATTGGTAAAAATTACCTTTTTCTTTTGTCAAAAACAGAACCGTTCCTCTTAAATAGGAACAGTTGGCAAGTATGGTTACATCCAAATTGGTAAAAGGCATCGGGCTGATTCAGAAAACTGTAGTACTGAGAAATTCGAGTTTGACATTTCTGAACTGGTAAAACTTGAATGGAGAAAGGATTTTTATCTCTATTTTTAAAACATTTATTTTATGTTTTAGATGTTGGAACCTGATTAATATGAGAGAATACACTTCAAAGGTAATGTTTCTGATGAAATTAGAAATTCGACCTTGGACGTGATTTTTGGCTATACCCAGCTTCAATGGCCTGTATCTCGTAATTTGCAATGCCGGTATTAAGGTACCTTTTGATATGACGGGTCACATATCGTTCAATGATTCTGTATTAGTTTCTCAATTTAACACTTTGATGAACTTAACACTCAAGTTTATGTCAAGGATTATGATTATAAATTTGGTGTCACTTTTCAGATTCTATATTCAATTTTGTGGCTGTGGCAAAAATTTCTCAACATGATAGAAATAACCGAGCTCTGAAGATGACACATGCTTGAGTACCGAAAGCTCAGCTCTCCAATATACATGCCTCATGTTTACCAATCATGTGTTTTTAAATCAAGAAAATGGATACCCCATGTTTGCAGACTCAGAGAACAAAGTAGTTTCAATTAGTCATGATAGAAATGTCTGGCAAATACATGATAGCTGTTTAGGATTATTTTATCGAGACTTTTCAGTATTTTACACCACGTTGAAATTACCATGTCAAATTACATGAGAGTTTATTTGTATACATTGTGCAATTGTTAATTTTGTGCTCTATCCTCCCGATCTGCTTTCATCATGATATGGCTCATTTTATATTATATATATTTATCTGTATACAGGGTTGTTTATTTATAACAGAAGGCTGTGAAATTATTATCATAATCAGGGTTGATTTTAACAAAAATGCAAGCTTGGAAGCTGGTTTTGCCTGAAATTTTTTAGTAAGATTCCGATTTGGATTGCATTTTCTGTTTTTTGCTTGCAAATTTGGTATGATGGTATTAAGTTTACGAAAGCATATTATTTGTATAATTTATGCCAGTTTGTGCGTAATAAAACTGGAATAAGACAGTATAATGATTACACAGCTAACACTGATATGAATCATGAATACAATTAAATAGATATCTGATTCAAGATATTTTACTTTTCTCTTATATAAAATGTAGAATAAAATATTGATAATAAACTAAATCAACGCTGCCACCATTTTGAACATAACCAGATTTTATTTTGTAGGCAGTACACATAATATGTAATTATAGTACGCAAACCAACCGGTTTGGCAAATTTCTAATATATATGTGTATATTTCTTGTAATATTAGCAAATTTGTCAAATTGTGTTAGTTTGTAAGTAAAGCTGTTGAATTCTACTACCATAACACTGTTAGCAAGGCCGTTGAATTCGACTACCATAACACTGTTAGCAAGGCCGTTGAATTCGACTACCATAAACACTGTTTGCAGTGTAGAAACGTAAGCTTCTTATCGATTCCAACGTAGTACACATTGTAGAGTTAATATTGTAGATTAGCCTTTTAACAATAACCTATTTTTGTAGGTTTATTGAAAGATTCCCCCATCCAGATATTTAGTAGACATTACCAGTAGAATAACAATAGAACAATTACAAAGATCGATAGATAGATTTTATTAAGCACATTGATCAATTTATTTAGGATGGGAGGACTGATCAATTAATTTTCAAACAATTTATAACTTAAAATATTGCTACTAATCAAACTAAATCTCTTTTTGTGATGTATAAATTTTCCAAGAAACATAAAAATGTTTGTATTTTCTGCTGCTTACTCTTGCAGCAGCAGTGGTGTTCTGCAGCTGTATCATGCAAAAATAATTATGTAAATAATGATCATTTGCATTATACCAAAAAACTGTTACTAAGATGTAAAGAAATCATTCCTATCCAGGATTATTTGCATTTGTGTGTTCTTATCATATGTTCACATTACACTTTCATAATGTAATTCAAACTTGGTATGAGCCAGCTGCCTATATATCTGGTGAAGGTGTTTAAATCAAACTATTTACAAGTAGGGAAAAAGGTGGACAGTTTTAAATTCAGTCCGTAAATGAGATTTGTTTTTTATTTCTGATTTAATAGAACAAGTTCCAAGAAAATGTTACCTTTGAATTGATTCACAATTAACATCCCAAAAAATACAGTTCCTACCAAAAATTAAAACACATTTTAACTCGACAATCACGGTGTATCAAATTTGAGATCATTATTCGACTTATTGTTAAGACATATCTATGAACTACTCAAAGGGGTTTATTATTGTATTGACAAATTGGTGAATGCAGGATGGCCAGATTTGTGTTCTAATGCACTGTTGTTGCATTTTATATTTGTAAATTGCATTTTATAGCAAATAGTAATCATTTTAAAGAGAGCGTTGTTCTTGGAATATACTATTGGAATCTCATCAATCAATCAATCAGGTTTAATGCCGATCTTTTCAATGATAAATCTATTTCATATCCAATTAACGGGGACTTTATATCCCCTTAGCAGCATGTAGACAACAGACCTTACTAGTGTAGAATAGCTCATCAGGCAGCCAGTTTGTATTGTTTTTTTTCTCATCACAAACTATAATGGCCTGAGTTTCATGCCCAATAAATGTTTATAAGACTCAGATATGGAGAAATGTCTTGTGTCATTTATTTATTGCATGTAGTGTGGATATTACGGATCTTTCTTTCTGTTGATTGGTTTGATCAAATGGAAGTGGCTGAATGGAGCCAAAAAAACTGGTACATTCCCCTCAGGTAACATGAAAAGCTTTCAAAAAATAAAACCTAACCTCATCAGGTAACATGAAAAGCTTTCAAAAAATTAAACCTACCTTCATCAGGGCACATGGAAAGCTCTCAAAAACAGAAACCTACCTTCATCAGGTAACATGAAAAGCTTTCAAAAAATAGAACCTACCTTCATCAGGTAACAAGCTTTAAAATAATAAAACCTGCCTTCATCAGGTAACAAGAAAAGCTTTCAAAAAGTTGAACCTACCTTCATCAGGTAACAAGAAAAGCTTTCAAAAAATCAAACCTATCTTCAAACTTCTTCAGGTAACAAGAAAAGCTTTCAAAAAAATAAATCATACCTTCATCGGGTAACAAGCTTTCAAAAAGTAGATCCTACCTTTGATTACTATATATGATTAAAAGCAGCCGTTCATTCCTTATTGAATTTGAGATTTGATTGTTAACAAACACAATGCTCTGGAAATATTGTTCATTTCGCATTTTAATTTCTAAGGAAAAATTATCCACCATACACATATAAATAAACAATAGTACTATATCATTTTGCTACATATGTACTTGAAATACTAAATATATTAACTCTTTTCTGCATACGCGATATACCTAAATATAGATTGTAGTCCATATTATTCAACTTTAATACATATTATTACATACATACAGATTTAATACATATTGTTACATACATACAGGCAAAATATGACGTGTAACAGCAAACGGTACCTTAAGTTGAAAAACACATTCGTAGAAACGGGCCGCTGAAAATTTCCATCAGTACGATCTTTGAAGTATATTCTGTCAGGAAAATTACTTTTCATGTGCAAAAATAAATTGTAAATGTGCAAATTTCATGATTCCAGCATCAGCATATCATTCACGTAAATCCACTGTGTTTTCTTAATAAGCTAGATTGCTAGGACCATCGACAGCTAACTGCAATCACCGCTGGCAGCAACTTTGAACCCTTTTTCTCAGAATAACCTTTTTATAATAAGGGCTTACCATCCAAAACATGTTTGCACATAAGTCCGGAACGAAATGTCCTATATATATGTGGTGTTAATTTAAAGCTGAGATCACAGGCTTTCCGATCATACCAAAAACTCCATTTTCATTTTTTAACCCCTAAGGTACCTTTTGCTGTAACGTGTCACAAAAACGTGTTTGGTCATATCAAAAATGCAATTGCCAGCCCCTCTGGAAGTTTGATGGGAGCATAATTTGCCCAAAAATGTGTCTTAACATTTTAATATCATATGCCATGAGTTTTTAAAAACATTGAAAACTGCAAAAATACCAAGTGGTGCAGAGTGGCTGCTTTGTAGCTATGCGTTTAACACTTGCTTTCTCGGAAGCAGATTTGCTACTGATGACAATAACATTGCAAAGGAATGTCAAATTTTCCAATTGGTAGTACAAGAACATGAAATGAAAAGATACAAAACCAATCTACCGGAGTTAGCATGCTTAGCTGCCTGAAAAAGTGCAACAAAAGAGTTCCAGCAGGAATAAGATGTCCCGATTCTTGCATTAAACCTTGCAAGATGCAACTCATAATTTACTGTTATTTTTCATGTGCAATTGCAAATGACAATGATAGATAAATTCAACAACTTCATAATACAAAACCATTTGACTACTTTCTAATCATTGTGTCTCCATAAAGGTCCTACTTAAGAATTGAAACGATGACTTACATAATAATGCCCACTACAGCAAATTTATACGTGATAAGATCAAGGCCAATAAGGCAGATGCCAGATGTCGGAAATGTTGATTTTTCTAAATACAGCTCAATAAAGGTAGACAATTCTTTTGTTTTTATATTGTTTTTAAAGTTCAAAGGAGCAAGATCATGAAAAAGATGTGGTTTGAATTGATAAGATAAAGTTTGCGGAGATGCCACTCATTGGTGTTAATCTGAAATACTTCGAAAGAATGTGAGAAACCAAAATTGCCTATACCTTTGTACACAAAACAACCAATAAACCAATTGAAAAATTCTGAATTCAGAATTTATTCTGAAATGTGTCATCTCTGCGTTCCAAACTGAAAGTTGCCGACATGTAGCTCCTCTCTCTTGATCATGCCACATAGTTTACATACTCAGAAAATTCTGACGAAGCCTACATATTACACTTGGTTTGCAGACATAATCTTAAGGTCTCAGTTACACATAACTGTATAGAACCCAAACGTACGCCTAAAGCTGAATTCATACTCGACGCAAACACAAACGCACGACGCACTGAGCATGTGCAGTAAAGATTTCAGGAGTCAATCGATATCAAAATGCAACATCGAATGCGGCACCGCAAACTGAGTTGAGGAAAGCTCAACTTTCATTGCATTTTCATGTTGTCCGCTGCCACAGTCCATTTGCATTTTGAGTGTGAATTCATTTGCGGTGCCATTTGCGGTGAAAATTATTTGAAACGCAATGCATTGCGTTTTAAGTATGAATTCAGCTTAACATACATGTTTACCTATGACCAAAACGTTAGCATGTTGGGAGAGACAATACCAACAAGTCGGATTAACTGAGCATATTACAGTATACAGGATTCATCAAACTTCTTAGCTGAATATAATGTAAATATTACACATTAATAGAAAAGGGGAAATATACATTAGGCTAAAGAAAAAAAACAGCCTAAGCAAAGTATTATGTGTTGTTAATTTTATTTTTCTTTAGTCAAAAGCCTATGCTCTATGCAGATTTTTTTATTGTATTTTTAAAGTCACTACTGCTTTTTTTGCCGCTTCAAGGTAGAATTTTGTTTAGAAATCTCTTGCAAACCTAAAAAATGTGGTAAAAAAGTTTTAACCCTATGCGCATGAGAAGCTGAGACAAAGTTTGTCGTTTTTTGTTTCTTTACCCTTTATCAAGATTTGATAGTCTACTGGGTAAGTTGGTGTGGTTTATAAAGGGCAGCACACTGCCTAGGTAGTATAATGGGTAATGCATTTAAAATAGCCTAGAAAACATGGCCATGATGGAATTATAACAAGATGCTACTTTCACTAATTAACTTACAAAATATATATCAGAATATATCATAATAATTACACAATTGAGTCATAAATAATGGTTACTAAGTATATACATTATTTATATATACATACAAAATAGGACAAAAAGGCAGGAAAAACTTTATGGGCAACAAATGGCAACATGGTATTTACAGATGATACAAATTATACTTCAATGTAAGCATTTCAGAAGTATTGAACAAATTATTTGAAGCAAATAACATCTCAACAGAATTGTTCATATAAAATTCTTTATTGTTGAGTACTATGATACCCAACCTTCTTGAAGTGTTTTAACTATCCAACATATGACCATCATAGATACTTCACTCAGATATCGTAAGATAGCAGCATTAATGTAATCAGCCAAATGCAGCCTTAAACGCCCTCATCTTTTGTCTTTATCAATCAATTAACCAATCAATACAGCTGATTTAAACTTTAAAACAAAGTAAACAAAACCTTCCAGTAAAACAAGAAAGTTACAAAAGAAATGGCTTGTTCTATTTGACTTTTTGACTGCCATGTTATGGGAAAAACCCGCACTGTTCCCTTGGATTTTATCCAATGCACAAGGGAGTGAAATTACACTTAAGGCTGGGGTAGACCTTCAACTAGCATAAATGGTTTTTGTACTCTAACTCTCAAACTAATTGCATAGAATATATAAAGGTATACATTTTAAGAAGTGGATTTTTACCCTGAACATAATGATGATATCGGTTTTGGCCAAAAATGTTGATTTTGGCAAAAAAATGCCAAAAATCGTCATTTTTGGCCCAAAAATTTCTGGAAAGCTTAACTAAAATTTGCATTCGTGAAATTTTGAACTTTTTCGCTTTTTGGAATTTAGAAACAAATGTCTAGGAACGGTTTTCAAATTTCTGATTTTCATCTGATTTTTTGAGAAAATGGCAAAAATAGGCCAAAAATTGCCATTTTGGTGGCAGCAGTGGGTTTTGTTTACATTTTTTGACCTTTTTTTGGCATTTTTTTCAAAAAATAAGATGAAAATCAAAAATTTGAGAAAACCGTTCCTAGACATTTGTTTCTAGATTCTAAAAAGCAAAAAAGTTCAACATTTCACAAATGCAAATTTCAGTTAGGCTTTCCAGAAATTTTGGGGTAAAAAATGTTTTTTGGCATGTTTTACCAAAATTGGAATTTTCTGTCACAAACTGATATCATCATCATGTTCAGTGTAAAAATCCGCTTCTAAAAATGTATACTTTTATAAAGATTATACAATTAGTTTTAGAGTACTTTTAGCTTTTATCATAATGCCATAACCCGTAATTGTGATATCTAATATCTTGCTTAACTGTGTAAATCCCATTGGAATGGAAGAAAAGGAGACGTACTTACAAAATTGGTCATATCTTTTTTATTTTTCATCCGATTTCCATCATTTTTTCTGCATTTGAAAGCTTATTAAATTTGCTTTACTACAACAACAGGAAATTAAGATTTGGTGCTTTTATCAAGGTCAAAATCAGTTTTAATCCGTGCACAATTTTTTTTGATACACGTGGTAGTAGTCATCTTTCATATGACATTGAATACTACATTTTGAAAAATTATTAATCTTAATATTATAAGATTTGATTCTCCAATAGAGTTCAGTTAAAACAGTTTGAAATGTTGGTGGGATCTCTGAAAGTATTGCCTTAAGGATCATTTTGCAATTAATTTGGTGCGTCTACTCAGCATAAGTCATAGACGATGAAGTAAAACAACACACAAGATATCTGTATCTTATCTCTGAACAGCTACCCAAATCAATTCAAGTGACAATTCCTCTTTTACCTCCTTCTTTGAGTAAAACCTACAACAATAAAATAAATCAAAATTATAGGGCTCTGACCAGCTACCCAAATCAATTCCTCTTTTACCTTCCTTGAGAAAAACCTACATTAGTAAAATAAATCAAAATAAAAACCAAACCACTTACAGTACTGTATACTAAGTAATTGCGACACCTGACAGAAATACATTATCAATAAAGCTGTAAAACATTTTATACCAGCGCATTTTATCTAAAAGGGGAATGCTTTTGAAACCATGGCCACAACAAATAGTTATCTCCTGAATGTCAAGATACACACAATGAGGTGATTGTCATATTTGCCAAAACCATGGTTTGGTAATCGCTACATAATTCCTGATATGGAATATATATTGGTAATTGATCACATAGAAGCACAAGAACTAAAATGCCCAAGGTTCACATTGATTTGACCTGAACTGGTAGCAATTGTTGAAGTGTTGAGGGCAGTGTTTCCGCTAAGGCCGTATGGCGCGCCATTGCGCAGGAGCGGCGAAAATTGGCTCAACGACTTTCTGTAAATGTGTGAGGAAGATATTTTTCTAGCTTTATTGAGCCAATTTTCATGATTTTGGCGCAAACACCCCTTAAACTTTGTCAGACTTGCTTGAATTGTTGCAAGCTCAAAAACTTTAGCCAAAATACTGGTTGAGGGTAATTTTCCAAAAATTATAATAAAGAGTACTTCACATTGGTTTGTAACTTTCAATACACTTTTTCACTATCAATATACCAGAGTGTAAAAGTTTAGACATACCGATACCAAGTATTACTACTCATATGAAATGAAGCGTTGGGATATGGTTTCAAATATTGTGCACATACCACTTGCTGATAATATCATAAATCTAACTTGCTGTCATTACTAATTTCCTGATTAAGGGTAAAGGGAATCCATCTGCTCAGGAAAATGTGAATCCTAACCATTTTTTAATCATGAAAAGATAAATAGTTTCCACTGCATTTGCAGGGACTCGAACCATGGATTATGGCAGGGGTTAGTCATGCATTGTGAAGCGGGGGATCTACCGCTGAGCTATCAAGGCAGCGTTGAGATCGTGAACTAAAATCTAAAACATAAACATTAGAATGCCGTATTTTTCTTTTGTTTACATAAAAATTGCAATTTATGCCTCATTGGAATGCTCAATTTGTAAGTAAATTATGCGAATGCATATATCAGAAAAAATGTAGATAATGTAGATACTTAAAACAGGCAATTCACAGCTCAAACAGGGCGAACTCAGAGTGGTAATTCACATCCGTTTTTTCGGGCAAAACAACGCGGGTTTGTTACATTATCATTCAAAATTAACAGAGCATATTTATAAAATATTGTTTGTAATTCAATAAGAAGTATCAAGCCTAC
>JXSR01S012523.1:12144-22527 GCA_000969725.1 Ophiothrix spiculata
TTCCCCAACCCCCTCCCCCTACACCCCAACTTTGACGGCGTATCCTAACCCGACCTTAGGTGGTACCCCTCTAGTTTTTTCATCAAAATGACCGCAAAGAATGTAAAAGAGATCACCCAAATGCATTTGCCCGGTTTCTTTTGCGTTTTTATGAAGCGGGGCAAAACCTTAGACCCCCATCCCTTCAAAATTGAAACTTGGACAGAAGCCATTTACACTACTTGTGACGCAATCGAGCATATCATCAAAACCAATGAACCATATCACTTGATTTTCATACACAAAATAGTCTATGACCTGTACATTATATTTCAATATAAAGTTTGTGATTGCATTGTATTTTTTCAAAGTTATAACCCGTCAAAGCTAGGAGTTAATTCTTTCTGGGACACCCTGTATAACAATTTTCTCTGTAAATATGCTTTTTAAACAAAGATGATACAAACATGTATGTCTTTATATTAGTGAAGGAGATCAATCTTTGCTGAAAAACCTGATACCATTACCAGAGAATGTTTTTTCAGAATTTAAGTTGCGTGAAATGGTTGGCCATTTTACATACATACTTCCTTAAATGTGTTCAGGCAAGCTAGAGGGTCTACAGACTGATGAAGAAGTCTGTATTTTTTTGTAAAATGTGCAGGGCCTAATTAAATACACTACTAGTACAAGAAAACCCCAACTCCAATAGCGCCCTTCTTCAACTTCAAGTACAGTTCATTTATGCATACAAATCTATAAAACTGTTTTCACATCACAGATCTATCCATTTCTATCCCTTTCATATTGTCACATTTGACATGTTGCAGAGAGGGTAACAGCCCGCTTGTCCAAAGGTTCGCTAGTCCAAAGGTTCACTAGTCTGAAAATGAAATCAGGTTTGCCAGTCCAAAAGCGTATTTTCTATAGGCCTACCTGAGGGTTCGCTAGTCTGAATTTGAAAAAAGGTCTGTCAGGCCGAAAATAGGGGTCGCTAGTCCGAAATTGAAAAAAGGTCTGCTAGTCCGAAATTTAAGAAGGTCCGCTAATACTAAGGTTCGCCAGTCTGAAAATGAAAAAGCAGGCATGATTATCTTCAGGTTTTTGCCTGAATTCAGGCAAAAATGCTTGGATCTTCACTGTACAAAAGTATTGGGAAATTCAAATTTTCAGGCAAAATTACAAAAAGCCATAACCATCCCTGAAAAGGGTTCGCTAGTCCGAAAATGAAATAAGGTTCACTAGTTCGAAAATGAAAATTGGTTCGCTAGTCCGAAAATGAAATAAGGATTCGCTAGTCCGAAATTGAAATAAGGTTCACTAGTCCGAAAATAAAAAAGGATAATTGAAATAAATGAATTTTGATATATCTTGATATTATTTAATATTATTATTATCGATGCAAATTATAGGTCTGATATATCTGGATATTATCGATGTAAATTATTGCACACTCTTTTACCATACCCAAGTGCCACCATATTCCATTCAGCAGGTATTATACCATGTGTGGAAACCAAATTGGCAAGTGCTTTGCCTTGAACTTGATTGACCTTGCACAAGTTACTATTTATAAACCACTGCTCCTTGAACCCTTGAATATTTGGTCAAATAGAAATGTTTCAAGCCTTCAGCTGCCAACATTTTAATAGGCCAAGAAAAAAAAATTGGTTTGATTGCGATTTCCCTATCGATCTAAAAAATGGAAAAATGATTTTTTTTAAAGAATCTAAATTCTCAATGTTGAATGTTTTTGAGTGTAAATTATTTGCTCTCTCTAATAATAATAATAATACCGGCGCTTATAATGCGCAATTCCAACAAACATGATCATTGCGCATAACAAAGAAATATATATAATATATAAAAATACAGAAATAAAAGTGCATTAGAACATATAGGTCTTCAAGCCCTTTTTGAAACTTGATACTGAAGAGGCAGATCTTATTGTAGATGGAATCTGATTCCAGAGAGTTGGTCCATAGATACCAAACTAAACCTATGAAAACTGAAGTATACCCCATATATCGTAGCTATTGCCCACCTTGCAGTCCAAATCTGAGAGATCGTGCTTATATGATAGAAACCAGATTTCATCGCGCGGTTCGTGCACAATGGTGAAAATAACATCCAGATAAAAATATTACAAATATAATTACTGCATCAAAAGTATAATTCACTCTATTGGATCAATGGATTTTACAAAAATAAACATTTTAGAATCTTGTACAGATGTTACATTTAGAAAGAAAAATATACAATATTTTGTGTTTGGCATTTACTTCATTCAGGGGTGTGAGTGACCTCTTTTCAAATAAGAGAAACTTTGTACAAAAACAAGAAAAAACAGTGAAAAATTCTGAAAATGAAAAAAAGGGTTAAATTTGCCTTAAATAAATTTTTTAAAACAAGGAAATCAGCTTAAGAGGAAATTTCACCCCTGTTCATTGCACGAGAAATACTCGTGTATGAACTAACTGGTCAGTGGAATTCATAAACATCAAGATGGGATGTAACACAGGGACACTGTTTCACATACTTTCAACTGTCAAAGACACATAAATACTTCGCAGCAAGGGGCCAACTAATGACATTGACCAGATATTCAGGAGTTTGTTGAATTCTGCTTTGTCTGAATCCATGCATATCACTTTTTTTAGGTATATGCATTCTTCTAAACGCCACAACCCTTGTACGGGGATGCTCAAAGTAGACTTCAGAATTTTGACCATCTAGCTATACCTCAAAAGGTGTGATTTTGAGACCCATCTCTATGCAAAATTTTCCGAAATACACCCAATTTTGCAAATTGGGCGCATTGGGTCTGTGACGAAAACCCACCCATCAATATACCAAAAATTACGAAAATGCACCCGAAAACCTTTTAGCACCCCCGTATACCATTTGTCAGTAAGGAACCCCCCGGGTCACAACGGCCCATGGCAAACTGTTGTGCAGCACGAAACTATCCACCCACCCAATTTTTTTCGGAAGGTGACAGGGCAATTAAAAGACTTTTTTTGGGCCTTAGATTTCTGAGCATTTAATGTATTTTTGTATTTTTTTATTGTTGTATACAGCATGTTCCTAAAATCGAAATTTTCTTCAACCTAAAAAAAGATTTTTTTCCGGGTTGATATCAGTGTGCTATCAAGAACTCGGTCTTTGTACAAGCATCTTCTGTTTAAACAGGAATTCCTGTTTTTTTTGGTTTGGCCAAATGTATGTGTTTTCCTGGGTTTTTTTTAGCTCGTTTTCCTGTTTTTTAATGGAATTTCATTCTCATGCCTGTTTGTGGTCAGTAGATGAATTTAATGTGATGGTCAATTCGTATAGTGGTTATTATATACAACCCATCCATAGATTCTAGTCATTTGATTGTTAAAGGGGCATTGGACAAGTTCAGCATCATCCCCAAACTTTTCCTCAAGCATTTTGAGATTTTTGCATCATCTGAAGTATAAGCAGTAATAATGACAGCATGCAAAGTTTCATTGGCAAATTCAAATTCTATTTATCAAAATATTAATATATTCTTTTATTTCTAATTATCATTGTCGACAACGATAAATACTGCCCTCTATAGTCGAATTTTTAAATTTGGCCTTTTCAGGAGATCCAATGCAAACTTCAAATTTCTTTCGATTTATTTGCAATCTATGATGTGAAAGTAGTATTTTACAAACAATTCTTTGGCTCTTTCTTGATATATAGCATCAATAAATGTGTTTAGATAATAGCCTCATCCCCAAGATCAAAAACTTTCAGAAAATTCAATTTTTTTGACTTTTCTGAAGGTTATAATCAAAATTTTCTTATTCTTATTTCTTCATACTAAAATGGAATTGCTGCAATGCCTATGGTTACTGAGATATATGGTTACGTAGCTCACATTTCTTAACATGGTCGGTTCAAATCTTCATGTTCAACACTTTCTTTCGTCAAACATGAATAAATTTGACATTTTCTATTATGGTTTTCAAATTCACTGGAATGTTTGCTGTCAGCATACTTAAATTTTGTTGGAATTGCTGTTTTTCCCCATCAAATAATGGTATGACAAACTTAAGTAAAGTAGCTCACACGATGTTGGTGGAAAATGAATTCATACTTGCCAACTGTTCCTATTTAAGAGGAACGGTCCTGTTTTTGGCATAAGAAGAAGGTAATTTTTACCAATCCGTTCCTCTTTTTGTAAAACTCACCCCATAGTAAAGTATAGGAAAATGGGAAATGTTCCTCTTTTTGGGCAAAAATGTGCCAGTTTGTCCCTCTTTCCAGTTTTCAAATGTTGGCAAGTATGTGAATTTCGTTTTTGAATTATGGAAAGATATGTCATCAAATTTGGAAATCATTGTTCAGATACAAAATGCTGATGGTTTATCTGTTTACAAATTATAATAGGCTTGAAAAAGTATTATATACTAAAAGAAAATGAGCTTGTCCAAAAGTAACACTTTTGCGATGGAAACTCATTTTTAGCTATTTTTCATGTTTTTCGCTACTTTGAAGGCATAAATCAGAGTCATAATGGCATTAAAAGTATGACAAACCATATATGACCAAGTAGATTTTGACAAGCCCTACCTGAAAATTGCAGTATTGGAAGAGATAAAGGCACTGGAAGGTTTTTGTGGACAAAAGAACGTAAAACATGCTATTGGCACCCGATTTTTCGGAATGAGCGATCTGGTAACTTACTGTTTTTGTCTACCATATGAAGTGTAAATCTTCCACAAATAAAATTTTGAAATTTTGTCCAATGCACCTTTAAGATTGTAACACATGACCATTTGTCATTTTTACTATCACTATTATCCGTTTGATAGTCTTTATTAACTACACCTCTTGAATATCTTTAAAAAGGTTAATACAGTCTTTTTATTGGTCAAATAGTGGAGACGTGTAAAAAGTATTTTTGACAACTTTTCCGCGTGTGCGTTAGTACTCAAGTACATCCGCGCGGGGATGCGTTTACACGTTGCTTCTCAGTGTTTTACGCACACACGGGGAAAGTAGTAAAAACTTCCGCATGGTACTACCGTATGGCTCACGGCAAAGTTCTAAATTTGTAAACTTTTAGATTTATTTCCAAGTTATATTTTGACTTTTAATTGAGGTGTAGTAAAACAAATACAACATGGTTTACTTCGGAGAAGTATTGCAAAATACTGTCCCTCGGTTTTTGATGATCGAGACTTCCTCCCGAGGCGCACCTCGGGGACAGTATTTTGCGATACTTCCCCTCAAACCATGTTGTATTTGTATACTATCACTTTCATCCGTTTGATAAACATATCAAAACTGCGGTGTACAGTCTCTGCTACACTGTACATGGGTAATGGGGAAGTACAATTAATAAAATTAATTAAATGTGAACATTTTCAAATGGCTAGAATCTACAGATGAGTTATATAAAACAAATATTAATTGAGATTTATTCATGTGATGGTAAAATTATACCAACCCTCATGAAAGATTGAGTCTTTCAATTTGGGATGGTATATTTTTACCATCACACTCACAAGCAGTTAATTTGTATACCTTTGCCGAAAAAATAAAAGTCCCATGGATCGGACCAGTTGGCAGTGCCATTTTAAGCCCACCCTTTTTAATTTTAGCCCTCACTTTATATGAAAACACCCTTTATACTGTTAAGTCAAAAAGCACCCTTCAGACATTTTAGATTTGACTTCCGTGCACCTCAATATACATGTACTAAGCTAATTTGAAAGTCATTTCTTACGCTTTGTATTCCCCACCCCGTAAAAAAATCCTGGTATAAGATGCCTAGCAAAAATTAAATACTGGGTGATTTGAACTATTTTTGATTGATTTCATTGCGGGTGCATAATTTAACATAGTTTATGCATAGAGAGGAATTTACATTTGATCATACCTTAAGTCTCAGTGACAAACACACCCTTTCCAATTCTAATACACCCTTTTTACAAAACCACCCTTTATAACCATGGAATCAAGTAAACCCACCCTTTTTTATATTTTCTTGATTCCGCAAACCCACCCTTTCTAAAGCGTAGGTTACCAACTATTGATATGCCCTGACTAACTTTGTATTCCTGGCTGCCTTTGCAAATGGGTGCACGCAAACCGCTGTGCCGAAGTCACTTTTTTCATGTCCCCTGATCACATAATTGTGGGGTTTGTAACACTAACCCCCACTTTGTAACACTAACCCCCACTTGAATATCACAATATCTCATTCCACAAAGTTAAGAAATTCGCCTTAGTCCAAATACGTCATAGACTCAAGTTAGCTATGATCACGAAATTGCTGCAATGGCAGCGCCTGCTCAGTGGCTGGACATTGTTATAATTGGACCAGGAAGCGGGAGGTTGTTGGTTCGAATCCCGTAGACTAGGGTTTCAATTTCAGATAACGAGGCAAGTTGGGTGCCCCGCCGGGCCTAAGTTAACCACTGAAAATTCAGCCAATATTTCATGTAAGGGTTTTTGAAACAAAAAAAATAATATAAGAAAAGAATAGTGAAGTCTGAATGGCCGGCCTAACAATTTGCTATACAGCTTGTCCCAATATTAATGCAACGAGCAAATAAAAAATGTTAAAAAATAGTTGCCAAAAGATTTAAAAGTAGAGTAATTACTCTGGCCATGCGTTTTAAGTTGGTGCATTTCTTGGCCCCAATTTTTTAAAGAAAAAGCGATCATGAAAATTGCGCCAAATCTAACATGAATTGCAATATCTTGATTTCTGTTTAACCCAGAATAGGAAAAGTATATATATCCTGAAAGGAAATTTTACAAGGATTCCAAAAATGCAGTTTATTTTAGGGTAGGATTAAGTATCGGAGATTTATCTGGATTCAAACAACAAAAAAGTTAACAAAGTTAACATTGCATAATTGTTTTACACTTTCAACCTATGATTAAATTGACTTCATTTTTGAACTGCCCAGAATAAGACCTTTTAAAGTATATGGGTCATTCCGGTAATTAGGACATCATTAGGTTTGGTGTCCCATTTACTATGTGACATTTTGTTTATTTAGATTTTAACAATGAAGGCATGTATTCAAACCTACAAATTCCATTTTAAATTACAGTATTTGCATCTAATTATCAG
Source organism: Ophiothrix spiculata (assembly GCA_000969725.1). NCBI lineage: Eukaryota > Metazoa > Echinodermata > Ophiuroidea > Amphilepidida > Ophiotrichidae > Ophiothrix > Ophiothrix spiculata. The sequence goes on from JXSR01S012523.1 coordinate 19,229, forward strand.
ATTATATAATATGAAACAATTAACTCATTGCCTTTTGATTTTATGTAGAAAATAAGGTGTCGTTCCCCGTGTAAATGGGACACCAAGCCTGTGACATAAATAAAAATGGCTAAACGTCTTGTTATTGGTTTTAATGTGCATCAAAACCTTGAAAGTATATGGTATATTGTTCTGATTTATTATAAATCAAACACATAAGGCTTTTGTAATATAATAAATCGGACTCTTTTTGTAACTAGCTGATCATGTTCTAATCGATGCAAGTCATTAGTTCCCCGTGTAAACAAAACCCAAAATTTTGGTGTCCCGTTTTTAAGTTTACACGGGGAACCAATAGTTTGTTCTGAGAAACTGAAAGTAAACTGACATGCTGAAGTGCACTGTAATTACTTGCATACATGTTTCATGAAATATTGTGCAAAGTTTGTAAAGACAGTGTATCTAAAACTTCTTAAATATGGAATTTTCTGTGGTTCCCCGTGTAAACGGGACACCATTTGGTGTCCCGCTACATTTGTGCTTGAAAAACATTGTTTTATGTATAAAAAAATGTGAAGGCATGACCATTTGTAATGTGCCCATCAAATAAGCAAATTGAACATATAAAACTATATCCATATCACACAGTAATGAAATTATCTTGAAAAAAATCAGAAAATTGGTTTGGTGTCCCATTTACACAGGGAACCAGAATGCAGTTTTATTGCAATATTTTAATTTTCTGACAGTGCTTTTGACTCATTTGATTGCTATTTAATGAGGAATGATATTATCATTTATTTGTTCAAGAAATAATTGACAACCTCCTTAAATTGTTGTTCTCCTTTTTTTCTCAAAATGTCACAAATCGATGTCCTAATTACTGGAATCACCCATATGTACTTTGTCTATACCTATCTATTTTAGTTTTTGAGATATGCAATGATTTTCGCAACATAGAAAAATTCACATAAAATATTTTTTCCTCAAAGTTTTAAACTTGGCATTATCTTTTTTACTCTTTCCCCCTATGATTAAATTGACTTAATTTTTGAACTGCCCAATATGAGAGCTTTTAAATATACTTTGTCTATACCTATCTATTTTAGTTTTTGGGATGTGCAATGATTTTCATGACATGGTAAAATTCACATCACATAATTAGCAAACAACATGTACTAAAAGAAGTTCTGAAATTATAAAATAGGCCTAACACACAATAATGACTTAAACAGTACAGAAACAACTATACCTTTGACTATTTAACTTATAAGATGCATGATGAAATTGAACACATAATGTGACATTCTTCCACAGGTTTTAACAGGTACATGTGATTCCTTTGATTCTCGTTCAAGTCAACCCCAAGATACAGAACATTTTCTTTTGGCACAACTGCCTTTGTAGAAAGTCTTTTTTGTAGAAACAACCAGTAGAGCTGTTCAAAATAACCTTTATATTAAGTTTTACTTAGTGTATGAGCCATTTACAGGAGCTTAGAGTAACTTTTCATACCCAATGACTATGTTATGATATTTTTACATATCGGGTCCTCCATATCGGGTCCATGTTGGCATATCTCATGAACTATGCTATACTCACTCATGTTTAAGATATAAATTTAAAGTACTTACCAAGAGCTTTAATTTGATAGGTAGTTTGCCTAGGTAGGTATAGAAGAAAGGAATTTACATTTCCCAATTAATCCGAAAAATATCGCACAAAGGAGCAGCTCCCCAAACGTCAGTGCACAGATCATAACGCATGGCCCTCTACAACATGCTTTTTGTCCCGTTTCATTTTACCACTCCTGTCCAAAGATATGAAGAATTTAAGAAAGCCCTTTAAATCTACTTTGGTCCTATTTGTAAGTTTAGACTTCCAGCTAAAGAAATGCAAACTTGAAATGAAGAGGATTCTGCAACCAATTAGACCACAATCAATCCAAACCAATCTTACCTGACCAGTACCTAACATTAAGAGATAATTCAAGTTAATTCTTAACTTAAATAGGTCAAAATTTCAATTAAAGTACGGATCTTTCTGATAGGCCTACTCTCATATTCCTTGAATCTGTTACTTCTGGTGCGACAATCGGGTAGTTTAGGATACAATTTCTACCAAAAGAGTTGAAAATAAAGGAGTCTGTTAATGAAAGATGTCAACCAATTATAAGTCTTAAACCGAAACCTCGGAAGAAAACGGAAGACAAAGAAGTTTAAGAACTCAAGTGAGTTAATGTTTCATCTTGGCCCGTCAAGGGGACGCAACAGGTTGACTAAACCAGACGCAATAACCTGCTAAATATCAGCAGATCATCATAAAATTGAGTCCTTATGTTATGAAATGGGTTCAAGGGATGCTTCTCCTAATCAGGTGATGTTTTTAGCCATTTCCATTCAACTAGTGCCCAATGACGTCACCAGAGGTGAATCTTTACAGATTAACAAATCAGACCATCAACATTTTTCGGGTCTTTACAAAATGTGCAATAACTTTTGATTCAGAGATCCAAATTAAACAAAACAAAAATCCTGTAAAAGCCAATGGTCTACTCTGTAGTATAATATTATTGTAAAGTTTGCTCACCATTGTGCTCTGTTCTCTCAAAATAAAAGTTCAAAGTTTGTTGCGTTTTTATTGGGACACCCTGTATTGCAATTTTTTGGCATCAGACCCAGTACTGATCAGACCCCATATACTAGTGATTATGAATGGTCTTATCATAGGCCGTTTAAGAACCGTTGCTGCTAAATTATTTAACATCTTTGAAAACAACTTGGCATACATGCAACAGTCTTGTTACTGGGCTAACACTTGTCATAGTCCTGATGCAAAATATATTGATTCCAGTAATCAAACAAGTAGATGTGATTTTATGTTCATTCATCAAGACATAACATTTCCTGGAAGTGAGCAACTTAATTTCCGGTCTTGTGACAGGCAGATGACATAGTGGATTCCACAGCACAAATTGATATTCGTATTGTTTTACATGCAAATATTGGGTGCTATTTGGCCCAAAATGTGACGTTTATTTTTCAATGCATTGAAACCATTGATTTTCTACTAAACAATGAAATTTTCTATCATTTCAAAAATATTATAAGTGGGGTTGAGCTGCTTGATTTTCCCTAAACACCACCTTACATATTTACCCATAAACAGCAGCTCGTGTTCTGGATGATTTCTAGACCATTTTTGCGTCTCTCAATTTAGAGGGAAAATGACCAAATATGAGCTTATATTGGAGAATAACTGAGATTTTTTTTTGCATAAATATTAATATTTGTCAACAAACATCCAAAGTAATGAATCTA
>JXSR01S012523.1:23326-40912 GCA_000969725.1 Ophiothrix spiculata
GTGCTGGGTAGATCAGTTATTTGCAAATTGGGATATTGGGTCAATGGTCGATGCAGTTCTGACAGACAAATGTTGTATGATTTGAAGTCCTGCGGAACAATTTGCCCCTCCATTTTTGTTTTCCACAACCGATCTTTAATGCAACACAACTTTTACCCAACTGGATGATATTCATCCTAAATCAAACCGAATTGAAGATTTATCAAAGATAATTGCACATTTGTGACGCGTTACGGCAAAAGGTACCTTAAGTTTTACTCTGCCAAATTTGGTTCCAATCAAACAATCAGAACATGTTAGTTGCTATGGACTTTTAAGTTGACTTATTTGAAAATGGGTAAGAAAATCCCTAAACTTTAAACCTGTTTTTCTCAGAATAATCTTTTTTCAATCGGGCTTACCACCCAAAATGTTGTGGCTCATAAGTCCAGAACGAAACGTCCTATACTCATGATTGTGGTGTAATTTTAAATCTGATATCACGGGCTTTCCCTCATACCAAAAACTCCATTTTCAGGTTCCTAACATTACACTCACCAGGTATACACTGTATGCAGCACCCCAAGATCAAGGAGCATTCGCACTGGGGACCAACAGCTAAACGTGACTTCTGATCCATGGAGCAATTAGAGTAAAGTTTCTTGCCCAAAAAAAACAAGGAGACGTGGATGGACTGGGGCTCGAACTCACAACCTCTGTAATATCTGTAATAAGTGACACACCAGCTCAACACAATTCATAATGAACAAGAAATTTGAAATGCCTTTACTCCGTTTAAATTGGTGACCAGAATACTAATTGATGTCAAATTTCCATTTTTGAAGGAAAGTTTCTCACCAAAAAACTGCTTTCCCAAAGATATTTTCGATTGAAATATTTTAATGGTTATATAAATGAGAATATGTTTATGTGTTTACAACCCGCACAACCCCCTCCCTGTTAGTTAATAATATTCATAGCTTGGTTTCACACAGTAATGTTTGTGAACATCATGTGCTGTGAACAGCATGTGCAGTAAACAAACCTTTCAGATTTCAAAGTGATTTTGAATTCTGGTAGTCAGGGGTGCACCAACCACTACATTTGGGGAGGGGTGGGGCACTTTCACTAAGATACTGCTTGTGACACACACTTGAGCATGTTTAGAGTCTCTAAAATGGTAAAGGGTGTATTTTTTGGCTGATACGAAAATGTACAAGATAAGGGTTTTTGCCCGGTTTTTTTTTTCCTTTTATGTGATTTTGAAATTATGACTGATGGGTATGTGGCTTTTTGATCCAACCATAATCAAGTTGATTAAAATCCTGGTTTAGGTTTAGTTTTATTGACCATTAACAAGTATGATATACCCCAGGGGGTACTTACATTGACATGGTAAATGTATATATGTGCCTGCCTTTTGGGATGGGTTTTCACAGATTTGGTATAGCGATCGGATGGTTTTCGTCTCAGATGAAAGCACCCAAATTTAGTAAAATTGGGTGCTTTTCCAATAAAATTGGTATATTGATAGGTGGGTTATTGAGCCAAAAATAGAGATGGTCAGTTTTTCAAAGTCTGCAGGCACATACCCATACAAATCCCCTCCTTGTACAAGTACCTCCTGGCCTTGGGCATAGCTCATTGGCACTACATGCTACAGCATGGTTCTTTCATAAATTCAAATTGACAGAGCCAATAAAATAAGATGCAGCTGCCACATGAGGTTTGATAGATAAAATTACTTCATCCCTTGAAATCTTGTGGGGGCGGGATATTCCAGTATCTGATTCCTTGCACAAGCCATGTTCCTTTGGAGACTGAGGTAGTTGTTATATTTCATTTGATAGTGATACTTCCGAGTTTCGATGGCATTGTACCAGAAGGATTAGGCCTACCATTTTTTGCACTTTTTCTCATGACAAAATTGTTATGCCACTTTCAGACTTTTGTCTGAAAGAATGAATTCATAATCTTTTTGCTCAGTACAACCAAAAATAGGCAAATTTAGATCTTGGTCCGCGATGGTGGTAATAGCTTTGCCATTTTGGTTTTGTAATAAAGTGAAATTACATCCCGGGGTTGTGGGGGGGGGGGGGGGATGTGCCGCTCGAAAAAAAAAGTGGTACTCATGCTCATCAGAGCACCTCAAAATTGGACCCTAAATGTCGTAATCATGTACATCAAATTCCAACCCTTAATGGCGTAAAATATTCAAAATCATAACCCTAAATGCCGTAATACACTAAAATTGACCCCTAAATCTAATTGGCGTAATGAAGATTTGATCCCTCAATGGCATATCACACTTAAATGGACCCTAAACAGCTTAACACACTATTTTCTGCCATAAAAATAATACATTGGAAGCCTTTTCTGTTGCATTTCTTAGAATTTTAGAACAGATGGTGAAAAAGTGCCCCTAAAGTCGAAGATATCGTAAAAAGACGACCCTTAATGTAGAAAGTTACCCTGAAAAGGCACCCCTTTTTCTAAGGACGTCGACGACGCCAATGGGCCAAAATCCGACTCTATTTCGACTTTTTTTTTCTGAAGAGCATGCGTACCACTGTTCTTTTTTATTTTTTTATTAATTATATTATATAAGCCTATTATTAATTTGTAAAATACAGTCAAAATATGTCATTTCCAAAGTCCACAGAAATTGGACCAGGTTAGAAAAAAATAGGGGAAAAAAAACAGGAAGTCCCATGAAGTCAGACCCTGATTCCCCTTCTCTCTATCTTGCCATTTCTTATATGACTCCACACATCCTCAGGGCTCTTCACTCCACATCAGAATTCATAGCCTGCACCTCATTATCCTGACTAATAAGGGGAACCTCATATACTACTTCAAGTTCAACAGCACAATTCCCTAAGGCACTACCCATGCACAGCCAGTGACGCCACATCAAAAATTCATACCATTGTCATGTGTTTCTAGCTTCAAAACAAACCCAGTGTATGTCTCCTAACCAATTCCTGTGGATGTCTATTTTTAGAAAGCTAAAAAATCTATAGTGTTTTGTGTATTGGATTGGACTGCTGTTGTGTTTCAACTTTACCAGTGAGGCTTATGCATAAATTGATGTATTTTAGTGGATAATTAACGTGATGGGACTAAGCTTATAGCTTTCTGCATGTTCTGAGCTGCAGTCATGGGCTTGCTATTAGGAAGTCAGCATGGCTCACTTGGTTGTGTGTTGTACGTCATATAATAACAATAACATGCTGGTAGAATGAATAGACTTGATTTTATACAACAACGTGGTGGATATTTTAATAAACTGTAATAATGTATGTTGACGATTGGCAAATGGATTTATTAGGAATACTGGCCGATTCGGCCACCAATCTGGTCATGAGATATAGAAGTGAGTATATTTTCAAGGCATGTTGCAGTGTAGAACATTGCTACATTGTCTGTCTGGTTTGTTTACAACTGGGGAAGTGGTTGGGTGTACATGGTGTATGCTTTCACTGTGCAAGGTGTTGTACTTGGCAATGGAGGTGAACATGTACAGTGTTACTTTGTTATTGTGGCATTGGTATTCAAGGTAATGTTCAGGGTCACCAGGTTGCAATACAGAACTATTGTATTGGGATTTATTTATTCTTATATGGTTCACAATAAAACACCAAATTGTAGATAGATCCTTACGTTTGGTTTAGTTGGGGATTTTATTGCCGTGGAAGTTTAAGGAACCAGTAAAGTTTAATGATGTTATGAAGTCTAATATGTACGCACCATTATCTTTTTGTCCCACAAGGGACCTCTGGTTTATTGTAATCATGGATTCTCTACACTCGAGTGTAGAGAATCCATGTTGTAATGCAACTAGCCCTGGGATTGAGAGAAAATATTGTATTGGCATACCTTATATTCCATGCTAAGAATAAGATGTTTTGCCGCTAAAATCGGCCAAGAAAACTACTCCCGTGCCGTGGCAGGGAAACACCGGCCAAACTTTAAGTCACAGTACAATGAATAAGGAAAGATTTAAAACTCGATGCATTACTTTTTCAACTTTCATTTGGCAGATTTCTCCAATGATTTTATATAAATCAAGCATGAATCTTTGTGAACCTGCTTGATCTGTAGCGCTGGTCTTAGTGACAAATTGTAGGATGTTACCGAATTTTGTCCATGCATGGCAGAAACATTTTCAATCATACAATCATAATACGCAGGAATACCCTACAAAAAAGAAGTCATTATTGGAATGGATCCAGCTATAAAAAAAATCTTTAATAAAAATTAATGTTGCAATATTTTTGCTGAATTTCAAAACGAAAAACCAGGAACCAGTGCCAATAGTAATGTTGGATATTTTTGGTACGTTTGATGTTGATACCATATACTGTAGTAGTCCCTAAAAAGCAATGTCGAACCTGGAACAATGGTGTAAAAACAAGCAGGGAGGGTGTGAGCCCTGATAAAATACCTGCCTTCCCTTCCACCCCCCAAAAATGAAATCATGAAAAGTAGCGTATACAGTTAGGCCTATATAGTAACTGTGCAAACAAAACCTGAAGGGATTTACTTTAAAGTAGCTTAAAGACGATCGCGGTGTTTATTCAAGGGGGCAGTGTCACAGAATTTGTTGGTCAGTGGCGGGAAGATTTTGATAAAACGCATGCATGGTATCAAAGCGTAAGATTTGCGCCTAATTAACGCAACGCGCGAACTAGTTTTTACGCATTGTCTTCCCGGTAAGCGCGGAAAATAGCGCGAAATAGGAACGAGTAGCTACGAGTGCTCCCTAGCCAACGGGCCTTCAGTAATAACCTGATTTTTCACATATTTGCTACCAGTAGAAATTTTTAATATTTTGCTGGTCAATTGTGAATGTCAAGTGGATGTCAAATCAAGAATAAAAAATGGGGTCACGGACTGTTTTCAAAAGATAGCTGGAGATGAAATTACATGGGGTAAAATCTAAAACACAATTTTCATGGCCAGGAATGTCGAAATTTGGTTTTATAACATCATACAGATAAAAAAAAGTTCATTACGTTAATTAACCTAACGCTCGAATTTTCAAGTTATCGTCAATTAAAAGGAAAATAATGTCATCATATATGACGTCATAGCGCGCTTAGATGATCGGTGACCCCCATTTTTTATTGATGAATTTTGAAGTTTAGACTATTACCTATTAACTGACAAAAAATAAACAAAATCTACTGGTAGGAACTTATCACTGCGATCGTCTTTAAACAAATTTCCAAAATTTGCTCCAAAATAGCACATATTTTGCCAATAAAAGAATAAGGCCTAGTCAGAAAATAAATGCCCAAAAACACAAACTTTCATGGAAAATTTTGAATTTTGTAAATTCATGCATAATTTTGATGATTTGCTATGTGGAAAAATGTTGCTGTCCCTCTAACCTCTTCTAAAGTGTCTTTGAGCTGAACAGTGTCTGCAGACCAGATTTGTCTGCCTTTGGATATACATGTATCAGCCAAACAGGAACTTATTAAAATTAGTCCTATACACAAGCATTACCTATATGGTGTCATTTATGTTTCCTACTTCAAGACGCCTTGAAACTATCTTGAAATTAAGGTCAAACAGCGGTCACCTAGGGTAATTGCCCTTAATGCTCCGTTTTAGAAATTTATCCTACTTTCATTATATTAGGGTGTAGGCCTAATTGTTTGGTAAATTTAAAATTCTTAGTTTCGGGTATGGAAAACATATAATTGTAAAAATCATGTCAATACAAAACAGTATCTTTTTGAGTTGACCCAATTTTTGGTTTAGGGTGAGTTTGGGTGCCATATGATTTTAGGGTGAGTTCAAGCATGATATCATCTCAAAATATAATATAGGCCTACTGGTTTGTATTTGACAATGACAATTCCAGAAACACCAATAAACATTTTTCTATTGCTACATTTCTAATTGAGATGCATGCCCTGATGCATGGAAATATTGGATGCAATGTATGTATGAATAAACCCAACTCAAAATGCAGAGTAATATACCCATCTCAAAATGTATGCATCAGTGCTGGTGACTCATATCCAGGGTATCTATGAACATGATGAAGGGGTCAGATAACAGTGGTAATTATTATTTGTTACAAGAGGTTTAAAAGGAATCAAAATATTTAGGATTTTGTGTTTATAGGCTGAAAATTTATGTTCAATTATCATCTAGTATAGTAGAGTATTGTAAGATTATAAACTAGATATTTATAGATGAATGTAATTTATGTATTGGGAACTCATTAGAAATACTTGGTATCTGTTGGTTGTTTTACTGGGCCCCTGAGTATCCAAGCACTGATTGGATACTCTTCTCTTTTAGCCCTGATTCAATTAGTTGGTATTGTTTGGTACTTATTTGTGTCAACAAAATCACAGAAAAATAAAAATTCTTGCCCGGGCAGGCGTGATGAGGAAAGCACTAATTTTACTTTTCATAGTTCTCTCAAAGCTAACAAATTCCCTGCCAATATTTGCAGACTTCCCCCACCGGGCATCTTCAAGTGGCAAGTCTCCAAAGCTCTAGGCCTTAAAAAAATACTGTTTGATTGGCGTAACATAGAAAAATTCTCTAAGTTTCTAAGTCTATGTTTCACATACAAGAATGCAAAATATACGACACATATACAAAAACATCTTCACTGTTTCTGTAACACATCTTTTATTTGTCATTTTGAATGTCCTGCAACCCATATCTTGGGCTCCCATGAATCGATTCCCATCAAATTTGGGAGTTGGAGGTTTTTTACAATCCTCGAAAAAATAAACATATTTAAGGTCGGCTGTAAAAATAGGGTCGGTCGGGTTACGCCAATCAAACAATTTTTTTGGGGGCGTAAGCCGCATATTCAATTCTTAGTAAGACATCCCTGTCTAGATAGATCTTGGCTCAAATCCCAGCCCAAATAATCACAGATCACATCAAGCCAGTGATGTAAACCAGCAAGCCTATAGATGTTTCCCACCAGTAAGGATGTCTGAACTGCACTAATTTCCCCGCAAGTACCGGGGGGCAGAGGAATAACTGACAGGGGCATAATTAGATGTTGTCCATGGGGGTCGTGGAGATCAAAGAATTCAATCGTTAAGAGTATATTCTCAAAAAGTTAAGAAAAAGGAGATAATTTGTTCCCCATGAAAGTAAAAACATGAGCACAGCTGGTAAACAGTTCGTAAATTTAGATCATTCGTATTTGATACATCCCTTTAAATATTGATCCATTTTGTATGCTAACTAATAACCATACCACATGTTTTAGCAATTACTCAATTCCAGGATTGTGCATCAACAATCAAATAGATAATGTACAGAATTATGCAGCCTATAAAAACATTGCCATGCAATCAATTTACATTTTTTTTTAACTAGGGAATATTTTTTTCCAAATAGAAATCATGTTATGATATAATCAGGACAATTTAGGCCCCCAGGTTGGGGGCTGGTGTGGAAGGTGAGAATCGGTATCACTTTCACATTTCTGATGAAAAAAGTCAAGAAATAAGCCCAGGGGGGTAACAGTGTATTCTGACTGGGTAACCACCCCCATTACCTGTAAAAAAAAATGTGGGTCTCGAGACTTGCAAAAAAAATATAGGCTATCAAAATCGACTCGACACTCTGCAAGTCTCACATAGGGTATCAAATTTGGCCTTTAGGTATTAAGCTAAGGAAGAATGGTTGAATTAATTACTGCCTGAAATTGCCAACAAAAGTGCTTCAAATACCTAGAAACAAGTAAAATTGTTCAAATGATGTACAGTTACGGTTTATTCGTTTGCTTATTTTGTCACATTTGCGTAGGGTCTTAGATAGGGTATTCATTTGAACAGGTATGGTCCCGGATAGGGTATCCATTTGAACAGATATGGTAGATTTATGGTCTCGGACAAGGTATCATTTCACCCATTTTTGCCAGTGTTTGGTCTCTCATAAGGTCACCTTCGGAACCTGCGGAACTCAGGTGGTTATTATTACCTGAGCATAAATAGCAGAAATAAGCTGTGATTCATATATTTATTTCGCATGTTATACAGAAACATTACCAGGGTTCATAAATTGCATGTCAGGATGGTTTTACATTTTCTAGGTATTATAACCCCGGGGGGGGGGGCTACTTAGTACAAAACGGGTTATGGGGACGTGCCGCAAATTCGGGTAGCAAAATCAGGCTTTCTGGTATTCCAATTGGTCCTTTTTTTTCGCAAAATAAGGTATTTTGATGGGTTTTCTATTCAAAATTTTCGGAAATTTGCACCAAATGCCGCAAATATGGACATTTCTTCTCAAAATGATAGAAACTTTTGCCAAAATAGAGCAAATTTGGACAGAAAAAATGAGATTTTTGATTAAATTTGGCTCAAAATTTAGAAGATTTGGTATATGGATGGGTCATTTTTTCTTAAAAATTGGTATTTGGATGGGTGGCTTTCCAAATTTCCCAGAGGCACGTCCCTACCCAAACCAAATTTGAGTAGCCCCCCCCCCCCCCCCCCCCCCCCCCCCGGGATTATAACTAGGATAGGTTTTATGTCATTGAATATCAGGACATTGAACTAGGCTATCAGCTTTGCCAATTGTATTTCAATCATTAAGGTCATTCACCTTTATACACAGAGATAAGGAAGATTCTGTTTACACTGTATATGAAAAGTAAAAACTCATGAAATCTTATTTGAATCATATTCCTCGTTTAAACACTGACCAAAACTCTCAATAAGTTTTATTAAAAGAGAGTTTTGAATTTGAATTCAATCAGTGAACTTCTAACCCGAAAGCCAACGAACCTCACAAAATCTCATTCCACAAAATCAAGAAAATCGGCAAAGTCCAAATACGTCACAGACTGGAGTTAGCTATAATCATGAAAAGGTGAAAATCTGTGATTTTTGACTTTCCAATTTCAGAAGAACTTCATTAACCCTAACACTATTGACCACTTTTTCCAAAGAAGTGGTCAAAAGTGTTAGGTTAATAATGGTGAGCTACTTTACATGTTATTCGAAGACAGTTCACTGACTCGGCCATAAATTGTACCAAGATAGCTTACGTGGACCTCATATTTCTGTTGCTAGGCAAACAGGTTGCTCTGCCAAGTAGGCCTACTTTTAATTGCTTTCCACACAAATGTTTCTATATCAAAAAACCCATCATCCCTTCACTCTATATTTGTATGTACCCTGTATGGTTTTTTTTATAGATTTTTTTTTAAATGATTCCCGAGCTTTATTTTTGTAGCATTGGCCCCCTGTATTTCCATCATTAGAAGGCAGGTTCATAGCAAATATTGCCATCGAAAAATTAATTGTAGACTAATTTGCCTGTGTGCTTGAGGTCTGTTACAGTGACGAAAATGAGAACCGGGGTTTATTTTCATGTGAGATGTTCTTTGGTGGTGTTAAAATTAGAAGCCCAAAACGAAACTTTTTGACTTTTTTTTTTTTGACCTTTTGTGGTCAATTGAGTCAAATGTTTTTATAAAGATAGGTTTATGATTTTATGATGTTGGGAATAGTTAACTATAAATCTTAGATTAAAGGAAGTACAAATCTAGGAAAAAGACTATTTGCACTGTAAAAAATTGGCTAGGAGTTTGTGCCACTCCAGGACTGGCGCTGCATGAGTGCGTAATGACCCAACACTGCATGCTGATACTGAACTAATATTACTTGACTACAGCGCTCGTCTCGCATTTTTACGCCAATTTATGCGTGCACAAATGCTTGGCTTTTTGATAGTTACAATTCTCAAAGTACACTTCAGTTGCCAAAGCACAATTTAAATGCTTGTTTTGGAAAATGTTAATCAATTGGCTAAATGTTAATTTAAAATTAGAATGTGATGTATTCTTATTTGGGATATATATGAAAAAAGTTTAATCTCTTATACCAAGCTTGTCTTGATACATTATCAAATGTTTCATTGACTCTCATCTGGTGATATGCTTCTTTCTTTTCTTTTCTTTTTTCCGTAATAATATTCTGTTTAATTGGTACTGGTACTTTGAATTTTTATAAGTTTCATTTATTAATCAATATTTATATTTCTCTTTGTTTTATTGCATGCTATGTAATGGTGACGAACATACAGGTTTTACATTTATCTCATGTAGGTTTCCATCATGTTGGTTCTAAGTAAATCTTTATGCATTTGCTTCTATTTCTACACGGCCTCCAATAAAGAGCTCTCAGCAGTACCGATCGCTTCCTTTTTAGCTTTTAGTGTTTTAAATTTCAGTTTTCATATTATGACTATTGCTTTCTTTTCAAAAACTGTGTAGCCTTACCCGGAAGATTTTTAGGGTTAATGGCACTTGAAAAACGGATGCTTGTAAGCAAGTGTCTTTCTTAGTGGTCTAAGGAGGAACCGAAGATGCAAGGCTCTATGGTGAGCGTTTGATTAGGGAAGTATTTATAGCTCTTCAGCTGTTAACTTTTTACAAACTAATATTGTGTAACTCAGAACGTCATTACAGAAGATCTGGTTTTGATAGAATTGTGAACATGAAAATAACTTCCAATAAGACGACGAAAATAAAAAGACCCCTATTTTACGGGCCCGACCGACCCTAAATTTGTGTTTTTGAAGATTTTTTTTCTTGTTAGTTTTGCCAAAAATCATATAAAATCAGCCATTTTTTGCCAAAATTTAACGATTTTGGTTATTGTTTGAAAGAAAATTTCTTTGTACAAAAAATCAAGGTGGTTTTCCTAAATTTTTTTCTGATTTTTGGGTTATTTTAGGGAATTATTTTATTTGAGGCTCTTCCATTATAGGTACATTCTTTAGGAGCGTACCATTAAATTTCCAGGGGGAGTAGGAAGTTATATTCGGGGTTATATTTTTTTTTTCGCACCCCATTTGGGAGCTATTTTTTTCCCTGGAAATTACTGTTTTTCTGCCTATTCCATGTTCAGGGGGGAATTTTTATTTCTTCTGCCTGTGAAGGGGGAATTTATTTTTTCAAAAAACTTCCTGCTCCCCCCTGGAAATCTAATGGTGCGCCCAGTAATACTGGGTTCCTGAAGTCTCACAAGTTTACCAGGACTAAATTGAACACCAATTGCTTGGCTTCACTGAAGGAGCTTGCTTGTAGAAGATTTACCTTTCTTCGAGTCAAATGATCAAAGATCTATTTCTTATACTTGTCTTTTCTTACTTTCTGCTCTACAGGGGGGGGGGATACTCAAATTTGGTTTTGGTAGGGATGTGCCTCTGCGAAATATAAAAAGCCACCCATTCAAATACCAATTTTCAAATTTGGTTTGGGTAGGAATGTGTCTCTGCGAAATATAAAAAGCCACCCATTCAAATAGCAATTTTTAAGAAAAAGGGACCCATCCTATAATACCAAATCTCCCAAATGTTTGGTCAAATTTATTTAAAACTGCATGTTTTTACCAAAATTTGCGCTATTTTTGCACAAAATTTTGTAAAGAAATGCTCTAAATTGCGCCATAAGGCCTGTCGCACTTAATGTTTAGTTTCCTGTTTCTGCCCGTCCCAAATATCACAAATTCCAAAGTTATTCATTATTTGAGATGGTTTCATTATTTGTTAATATAAAATAAAGGCCTTATTTGGTGCAAAATTTGGAAATTTTGAAAAGATCTCATCAAAATAACACATTTTTCGATGAAAAAGGACCGATTGAAATACCAGAGTCTGATTTTGCTATCTGAATTAGTGGCATGTCCCCATAACCCCTTTTGTACTACTACTAATCAGCTTCCCCCCACTCTGAGTACATCAGTCAATCTTTGTAACCCATCATCTTCATTTGTATTTCCTTTCTTTGTCGACTTTTTTTCTGAACTAAGATCACTTTATGACCTCCCTAGCCTTTCATAACCCTGAATTGTGTTTTTATAATGTCATTCACTGTGCCTATAATACCTCATCATATGTTTGCAATTTTCCAAAGCCTGAAGCATAGAAGACATGTGTTTGACATGCTAACTAAGTTAGCTTCGTAGAATATTTTCAGTTTTGCCATATTTGTACATGTGACCAGTCATATGAGATATTTAATCTTTTAACTCTTTCACTCCAGAATAAATTGAAGTTTCACCATCTGTCCTATTTCGCTGGAAAGCTGCTCTGAGCGGATGCGACCTAACTTTATGATAGCATACGATGAGACTTAACTTTATGATAGCATACAATGAGACTTAACTTTATGATAGCATACAATTATTGTAGTATTCCAACTACCCGTTGCAAGAAATTTGCGCAAACATCAACAATGCGCCATGCATAATGTCACCAGTACACTGGACAATCAAGGACCAAGATTGATTAACCGCCATCTTATTTTGGAGTTGTGCAAGATGAAGACGTCTGAGATCAGTGTACATGGCACTTTGGATAGCTCCATTGAATGCTCACCAAGGGTTCAGCCAGAGAGCCGTCCAACCGTCATTGGGACGGCTGATCACGAAAATGGACGCCCTGTAAAATGCAAAGGCCGTCCTATAAGGTGTCCAAAAATGCGTTTTATGATATAAATTCAATGTTGAATGTTAGAATTTATCTCCAATAATCATCATCATCACAAAATCTGATCAATTTATGTACTTTGTGGACTTCAAAATCGGCTTAATACCCGCTTTATACCGCGTTATATCTCTGTTCGTATGCCGAAAAAGGTCGCCATGTTGGTTACTTTTAATCATCGTCTTTGTCAAGTATGAATATTAATCATGCTGAAGTCACGATGTCTTGAATAAAGTCGGCCTTTTCGCCCGGCCGTGATTTTGGACGGCCTACTTTCAAATCCTGGCTAAACCATTGATGCTCACTTATCTTATCTGATAGCAAATCTTAGCATTTCATCTTTGAAAGCACACATTCTGTCTTGTCCTAGTCTACCCTCCTGTGTTTCATCAAATAGATAGTTTGTACTGCTATTAATACTTCGGCTTGGCATCCAAAGATTCGCTCACCCGAGAGACATTCTCTCACAATATTCGCTCTAAAATAGAGAGAATGTATTGCTTAACAATGCTTGAATTTTGGTCAAATCAATATTAGCGTTAATTTTAAATCAATGGTAACATTGATTTTACCAATATTCAAACATTGTAGGTGTCATTACCTCTACATTTGACCAAATAAGTCAATGTGAATGTCGAGAGCGAATGTCTCTCGGATGAGCGAATGTCTTTGGACGTCAAGCCTTAAGGGCACAGTTAACCCCTTTTTTCTGAAATATTTAATGCTTTGTAACTCAGCAACCGATTTATAAGTAAATCCATATAAAAGTATACATTTCTAGATGTGGATTTTCATGTAGAAGATGATGGTTAGGTCAGTTTTGGACCAAAATGTATGATTTTGGACCAAGGTCAAAAAACCCTTGTTCTTGGGCCACTATATTTGTAAACAACCCAACTAAATTTTGCAAAAGTAAAAGTTGGACCTCTTATGCTTTTTAGAATCTAAAATTTCTCAAATTTTTGATTTTTGACTTTTTGAAATATTGCCAAAAATAGGCCAAAAATGACAAAAAAATAATTTTGAACCTACTTTTGGCAATATTTCAAAAAGTAAGAACTAACCGTCATCTCCTACATGAAAATCCACATCTAGAAATACATGCTTATATGGATTAACTTATCGGTTGCTGAGTTACAAAGCGTAAAATATTTCAGGAAATGAGGGGTTAACTGTGCCCTTAGAAAGGCTTTAAATTGTTATTACATTTATTCCACTGCATGACAATTTTTCAAAACCTTGCAATTCTTAGCAATTTTTGTTTTCTTATCAGTGTGATTGCTATGTACCATAATCATATGATTGTTCCATCGTAAAAAAATAGAGACAATTCCCTAACCCAATAGGCATATCATGAGTTTCCTGGAATCTTTTTAATATAAGATATTTGTGATATTTAATGAAATTATTGTGATAAAAGTAACTTGACAAGTCTTTTTAAGTACCAGTAGGCACTTATTTTCCAAGTTTGAAATCAGTTAAAACCTGTACTTACCGTTATTGCTTTTGTGGGTGTCATTTGAGCAATCTCGATTTTGAACTTCAATTATTGAAGATGTTATGCTTTAAAAGAATTCACCTACTCTAGAAACTTCGAAAAATTACAACACAAAGATGGGGGTAAGAATATGTAAGATATGGTCATGTCAACATTATATCAAAAGTTGATAAAAATTGGAGTACCAGAAGGTGTTGATAACAAGGAATTTTAAATTTAAAACATGGTCATTTCATAGTTAAAACCATGGCAGTATGGTCCTTTCATCACAAGGATGCAAGTGCATATTATAGAGCATCCATGGGCAAATATTTAAAAAAAAAGGGTACATGTGATAAAATTCCACTCGATAATAAAACCAAATGTTACATAATGGCAGATCTGTAAGCTTTTCCTTTGGTTTCTACTAGTTATACGCAAAGGAAGTAACCCGCACATCAACAGTAAGTGATGAATGTTCATTGTGAAAATGTTTAGAACTGATTTTGACATTTTTACGGCTACCTATCTTGACTTATAGCTTCCTTGTTTGTTTCTGTTAGGGATGTGCAGTTTCATGGTTGTACGTCCGTCTCGGACCATCATAGAGTTTTCCTAGATCAATTATGAATCTCTTGACTGTATCTGGGATCACATGGTGATGCCACCGTCAACTAGTCCTACTCAGTGGCGTAGCCAGCATAGGTCAAGAGGGGGCAGACTGCACCCCCCTCCCTGACAAAAAATTGAGCGGGAAATCGGCACAGCAAGTAGGAAAAATTGGGAAGGACAAGGAAAATGAGAGAGCAGCTACAGGACCAGGGTTTTTTTTAAGCAAGCTTGGAACGGGAGCCAAAATGAGCTCCTGGAGTTGAAAACAGAGCCCGGTACTGTGGCTTCCAGTGTAATATATTGGAAAGACCGGGAGCCAAAATTAGAGAACCGTTGGGTAAATGGAGCCCGGCTCCCGCTTAAAAAAAACCCTGTACAGGACTGCTAGACATGTAACCTGGGGAAAAGCAGAAATCGTGTCAAGAGATGTTCAAAAATCGCCTAAAACCTTTTTTTTTTTTTTTTGCTTACAAGTCAGTTTTTCAAATCGGCTTAAATTTATTTTGGGTGTACGAAAATGGAATTTTTGCCGGGAAAATTGGGAAGAAATGTGCACAAGCTGGGGAAAAAAATGGGACGAAATGTCTTTCCCCCCTGACCAAAAAGTCTGGCTACGCCACAGGTCCTACTGAGATGCATAAAGCTGAATTCATAGTCGCGAGGCATTGCAGGAGGATCATGTACATTAGATTTTTTAGCTGAAAATCCAATAAACAGGCTCCATGCATTTCAAAATGTGATGCGTCAAGAGTATGAAATCAGCTTTTAAAAGCACAAAATAGTGTCCCAGGGTGTATTGTTTGAAAGAGGAATCTTTTAATCTAAATGTTCTGTTGACATTATAGTAGTATAGCAAGAAAAGGGTTTGACTTTTATATTTATTAGAACTTAAAATGTAAATACCATTTTTTAAAAGTTAGATTAGATATTTTTTTTCAGAAAAATTTATATGACATCTACTGTATGCCCTGATTGGACAAGATTATCATGTTGTAATTAGAAAAATGAACATCATAATGTACAAAAATGTAGTATGCAGCGCAGGCCTACATATTATATTTGAAACCATGAAAATGCATATCATTATCACAACAGGCTTTTTGCAGAATTATGTGTACACTTGCATTAAAGAAAAAATCTTTCTTTTGTGAAAACTTTGATATTTTTTTTTTAATTTCTAGAGCCTTCTGTATTTTTTATTTGGAAAAAAATCTGCTTACCAGCTGGCCTCTTGTAACTGATAGCTTCTCTTCTAGGCTTCTTTATAAAACATGTTCTTTTTTTCTTGAACAGCCTTTGGTGTATGCGGCCTGCTCGCTAGTCTGACAGCTCACAAGTCTGAAAGTTCCCTAGTCCGAACATGTTATTCAATAGGGTTATGACCTTCAGAAGGTTCGGTATTCCAAAAAAAAACCCTCGCTAGTCCAAAGATCCGCAATCCGGATTGGTAACAGCTCACTAATCTGAATTTCTAAATAGGCTAGTCCAAATTTTGAAAATAGACTCTCTTGTCCGAATTTTGGAAAAAAAATAATAGAAATATGCACATATTTTTTATCTAATCGGACTACATGTAGTGAGCTGTTTTTAAAATTCAGACTAGTGAGCCTTTTTTGTAAATTGGAGTTAGCGAGCCTTTTAAAAGATTCAGACTGGCAAGCCCTATCTTTAAAAAATAGTGAGCTGGTTTTAAAATTTCAAAATTCAGACTAGCGAGAGCCTGTTTTTGAAATACTGGCCTAGCCTAAATTACAATTTGGACTAGCGAGCTGTCTTCTATTTCTCTTGGGTGTACTTTCAGCTTTCAGATGCGGCTCTTCTGTCTTCTGTTGGCTCATCTATGATATTTTCACTTAAAATTAGCAAGTGGTGAATAGGGTTTCTATCTTTTAGCATTGAACAGATCCATCGGTTGGTAGAATAAACGTTTGGTTGAAATGTTTTCAGTTGATCCATATTAAAATTGTCCATTTCCATGGATGTTTTACCAATTACAAATGGCTTATCAAAACTGATATTGCAGCACCTTTTTGCTGATTTTTAGAGATTCTGCTTTTTAAATAACCAGATAATTTTAGTTAAATAATGAATTAACTGGCAATACAGTGATACTATCATCTCCAAACAGCAGAAGAGGGCGGTCAAGCCATTGCCACTGCCAATATTTACGAGACACTAGCAATACCAGCCTGTCCAGTGTCCATATGATTATTAACAAACTCTGAACGAACCAGTGAACTCCCATTTTTGGTCATAATTAACAACACATGACCAGGAAATTCCAGGAAAAACCTCGATCAGTAATAGCATACAAATAACTGTACAAAAAATATGTTTTTAACAAGAAGAAGTGTTTAGTTATGTGACATTACTTTGTATTTTATTTTATGAAAAATAAAAACGAAGTTTTTCATGACCCAATTGCGACACATGTAAAATGTATTTTTAAATTTGCGTTTAGGAATCCTTTGCCCTAAATCAAGTAAATTGTGTCCTACGCCGCCTGCCAAACAGCTTCAGTTTCATCCTAGATGAAGTGAAAAGATTTTTTAAAGTGTGGATCAACTAAATGAATAAACTAAACAGTGGTTTACTTTAATTGTAGTTGATAGACTATCATAGCTAAGTAACCAAGTACAAAATGTACCAGGTACTCAGTGAAATGTTGTAGGTTTCCATGTACTATATTAGAGCCATAAGAAGTAATATCTTGGGTCGTAGGAAAGCTCATTTTGTAGATTTTCTACATAACCTTTAGTAGTAGAAGATTTTGCATAGAATTTAACTCTACAACTGTGAGAGATTCTGTGAAATTTGTTCTAGGAATGGATATTTTATGTCATAGAGGGGCTCTGATGCTCGTATAGATGCTTGTCAGGAAGGGGAAATTGGCAATCTAATAGTTAAATGCTTTTAGGCACCGTACATAAATATGACATATTTATAGAGGATAGCCTCATCAGTGTCTAGCACTGCTTTCAATGAGGGTCCTCTGTCAGATGGTCAGATTTATTTGCCAGTTTTAG